>JANLJB010005760.1:41596-70884 GCA_026212285.1 Bursera cuneata
TTAAAATAATCCATATATATAAATTATGACTTCATTAATAATGATTGAGATGGTTAATGAATTGATATCATTAAATATAATTTTTTTATGTATATTCATATAATTATACTCATAAACTGCCTTGAAAAATATATTAAATTTTTTATTTTACCATGTTTTATGATTTTTTTATCACAAAAATACAGTTTTCCACATGAATTAATAATAAAAATGCAATCAACAAAATATATTACACATAAAGCTAACTATAAAAATTCTCTTTGTACTATTATAGGATGTGATTATGTAGTATAATTTTCTCGATCCAATACTAGGGAGCATCTCTTAGGAATTTAGAGAGATGGCAATAGGATGAGGGCCGATGCAAGCGGGAGGAAAATGATAAGGATAGACCAAAAAAAAAAAAAAAATCATGTTCCCAGGAAAATATTTTTACTAAATTATCTATCGAACTATAATTGCCCACTCCTCAGCCTGTCAATAGCATGACATGTCTTGCAGATATCTGCATGTTATGACCTCTCTCATCACTTATTGTTAACCAATAAACATACTCTTTCGTCTTTGAGGTTACCATCCTTATATAGCAATAGATTAAAATTTTTGCTAAAATCAAATAAATATATGAAGGTGGGAATGAAAATTATGAAAACTAAAGTTTTAAGTTGAGAGAGGTTCAGCTAGGGTGGCCAGGAGTTCGAGATAATAATTTGGAAAATTTTGGTAAAAAAAAATTGGTAAAAGCTGCTACACTCGGTGTATACGAGCCAAAGCCAGTTGAAAGAGATGCTAGAAATTTGCGAAAATTGTTGAAATGAGTTATTATTTCTAGAAAAATATTTTAGACCTTGAATTACATTTTTACCCTTAAAATTAAGCCTTTTTACGGCTGCTGGGGGTATTTGTTAAAATTCGAAACCGTTTTCTCGAAGGTCATTTTCGCCAAAAGGTTAGCCGTTGCAAAGTTGTGGTTGTACTTCTCAACATTATGAAAATAAAAATAAATAAATAAATAAATTGCCTCTTGCTTTAGCCTGTTGATGTGGCTTCTGTTTCCGCTTTCAGTGTTGAAGCGAAAGCCCTACTTAACTGGGAAAATAAGCTCTGCACATATTTGAACTTCCAGAAAAATTTTGTAAATGACCCCAAGATGACTGCATGGCATCAAAGGACAGAAAAATGAAACTGAAAGCCTAATATCATAAATAACCATATATATGATACTGTGAGCTCGAGTTCTAACAGATTCTTTCATCACCAAATACCAAACAATTATAGGATCCACAGTAATAGAATATGGGAATGCATACACATACATACATTCCCCATCTATGATTATAACATTTTAGATAGGCAACTAATATGGACGATATCTTTGCCCACGATCACCATCATTGCCGTGCCTTCCCCTGCTTGAACTGCCACCACTCTTGCTGCCACCCCCACTACCAATTCGCCCACTATTTCTATGAGGTGCAGGCATGCTGTGTGGCTGAGCTCCTCCTGGCTGTTGCCTACAAGGACGTGAAAGTGAAGCGCTTTCAATTGCAATGGCAGATGGAACCAAAGTAAAAATGTTTCAAATCAAGCTATAATATTGTTTGGTGTAAGATATTACTAGAATGCATGCATATACATATCTATTATTTCATTACCGCAAATCCAAATTTAACAATGATGGCTTTAGCTGATGCATTGGAGCACAACATTAAGCAGACCAAGGTATTCATGTTTACAATGACTCATAATAAAACTTGCTAATCTACAAACACAGGTCAATAGAATAACTATGGAAACAGTACTTACCTCAGGATAAATTTAGATACTGGCCGTGCATCTAAACTTGGCCATATTCCATTGGTTAGCACACCAACCATGTCCAACATTATGGGTTCATTTGGAAAATTAGATGTTTCTGAAAAGGGAAGTAAACTAGCCCGCCTAATATGCTTCTTAATCTACAGGAAAATGCCACCGAAGTCCAGACCAGGCTTGCACTTTCAAAAGTACAAACCAGTGACTGAACCAACCAGAGCAGGGAATGCCACAAGTTTTCAAAGTTCAACCTGGCAGACCAGGTCCAACACATACGTTACGTTCTACAGACCAGCAAAACCAGGGAAAAAACAAAAACAAATACAAAAAAAAAAAAAAGCTGCTATACAATTGCAGCTGATTGCATACACCTACCAAGGCAGATNAAAAAACAAAAACAAATACAAAAAAAAAAAAAAGCTGCTATACAATTGCAGCTGATTGCATACACCTACCAAGGCAGACAATCATTGGACAGTGGTCGCTAAAGCTGAGAGATACATATATTTAAAACGTTTCAAAAGACCTCTCTTTCCCCAAAGTTTAGACAAAAACAATAAAATAATATGAAACATCTACAAGCAGCATGGTGGATTTTTCTATGTTTCAACTACAGTATGGGTATAAAAACAGTGGATATATCTGTGTGTGTGTGTGTGTGTAGCAAAGATACATGATTGTGCTTACAGGACATATCCAATACGCCCATCAGGAAGAAGCATGGGCATCATCGCCATGCCAGCAGGAGTTGGTCCCCTTCCGTAGATCATAGGCTGCAAAATATATGTCTTAATATCAACCAAAATCTAGAAACTATAAAGTTACAAGTGAACATACAAAATAAAAAATTGCAAGAGAATCAATCTGCTATCCTAGCACAGTATAGGCTTTGATTGGGGACCCAAAACACAGTTTCACTACATCTTTGAAGTCATCAACGCATTCACAAAAGCAGACATACAACAAATTGATAACTTTCACAAACATATGCATATTTCTTACCTGTGCAAGAGCTGGGGCACCAAACCCTGCACCCAGAGAACCATAGGCCCCTCCAGCCAATCCATAACCCATATGAGGAGGATAACTTTGAAGTAAACTTGGCTTCTGGGAAACTGAACCCCCAGTAGACTTCTGATCTGCCTGTGGCTTTGCAAGAGAACACTCCAAAACTTGGCCTGCTCATCAGAAGAAACCCAACAAACATAACTGACAAATTCATTTTCTTTCAGAAAATAAATGATGGTAATAATTTAATAAGTTAAAGATTACCATCAAGTTCATATTTTTCAGTGTTCTTCAGTGCCTTCATGGCACTGGACCTCTCTGTAAAATGTACAAAACCAATTCTATTCTTTTCCTGTCCAGACTTTGCTGGTGGTAGAACCACTTTTGTAATTTTCCCATGATGCTCAAAGAGCTTCTTTAACTGATCTTGTGTTACATTCTTTGGCAAATTCTTCACATAGACTGCCTTTACCTGTATAAGATAAGTTGAATGATCAAATTCACGTGTCAAGAAGCACAGGGCCTCATAACAAGATTCAATAGATAGCAATAATTCTGAGGTCCCAGAATAGTTTCAGAAAGGCATAACAGCCCACTGATGTGTGACAAAAAATAGAAACTAGGATGATTAAAAAAGACCTGCGAAGACCCAGAAGAATCAGCATTCCTAGGGTCAGCCCAGCTCACAGTTGGCGCATTACTGCCCAGTTTGAACTTGGGGTTCATCATCTTCTGCCTCGAATATTCAGCACATGCATGGTTATGGTACTCAATAAAGGCAAAGCCCCTATTGTTGCTTGAGTTTTTCATATCCTGTTACCAAGAAAAGGAAAAGACAATGAGATGATGAGACCTAAATCCTGGTGAAGAAAGAAATTAAATATTTTGAGAGAATTAATAATCAAGCAGACCGAAAAGAGAGAAAATAATAAATAAGTCCCCATTGGGAAATCTAAAACGTCACTCTAACCTTCACCAGTTCAACACCAATAACTCCTGGCCCAACCTCTGATACAACCTTCCTCAAATCTTCCATTCCCCAGCTTCTAGGAATATTACCAATGAACAATCGGTGTTTTGCTTGAGATGTAGAACATCTTATTTTTTTACCCTGCAGGAGAGAGCGATTATGGGAAGGCATTCAGCTATTATAACAACGAAACAAAGAAAAATTCGACATAACTATCACAAACAAAAAAGAGAATGAAAGCAGGAGACAAAGGAAAAATAAAACTATTATATTTTAACGATTCAGTGGTCACAATTTTGGGATAATAACATAGAAGATGCCCTTATAAGTCATAAAATCACCATAACATAATAAGGTTAGCAAGAGATTGGACAGCAAAGTTATGATGCACGAGAAGGTTAAATCACCTTAAATTCTCCATTATTTAGAACATCAATGGCTTTAGAGGCCAAGTCTACATTTCTGAAGGTCACAAATGCGAAGCCCTTGTTCTCACCCGAATCTTTTCCTTTCATAATTCGAACCTATTGTCACAAACATAAAAGAATTGGTCAGTGTTGATAAAAAGCACAAAACAGGGAACAATATATAATAAACGTAAAGATTACCTCGGTAACTTCTCCAACAGTCTCACAGAAACCCCTCAAATCATCCTCAGAAGCATCATAAGGAATGCCACCAACGTAAACTTCAGAACCATGTGGAGGAAGAGCTAGAAGCTGAGCATGTTTTTTCTTCTCATCCTCATCTAGAACTTTCATATCATCACCACTAATATCTTTTTGGGCATCAGCTTCATTACCATTATCAGCATCATCCTCCTCTTCTTCTTCCACCACTTCTTCCACTTCCTCTTCTATTTCTTCTTCTTCTTCTTCCTCTACCTCTTCATACTCATACTCCTCTTCCATTGTCTCTTCAGGATCATTGTCTTCATCAAGGTCAACCTTCTCAGACACAGCTTGCTTTTCAGGTTCCATTGGCTCAGCAGCAGCTGATCCATTTGTCTTCTCCCTTGGCATCTTATGTATCTAACTATACAAGCTTGCAAGGCAACTGTGAAGAAGGTACAGAGGCCAGAAGAATTTATGGGAAGAAGAATACACATATTGAAAGGAGGCAACAATATGAATGGCCAAAAGGAGTTGCAGCATGAATTTCAATAGAAACCGTGACATGAGATAAGACCCAAGGGAGTTGCAATGTGAGAGACTTTTTTACTAAAGGAATAGTGATAACATTAGTAGCAGTATTAAAGAGACAGGCAAAAGAGATTTCTGTATGATAATTATGAGGGTTATGAAGGTGGTGCAACATATCAAGAAATCAATTTGTTGAAAACAGAATAAGACTGCTGCCAAAAAGAAAAAGAAAAATTTGGCAAGTTAAGCTTTAATCAGGTTCATTCCAAGGGGTCATCTAACCCCATAACAAAAGCGGGAACAACAAAAAAAGTGGCATGTAAGAATTAAGAAACTATTTTACAAATCCTAAATGAAGTATGAAGACAATATTAATGCTTCAAGTTATGCAACAGTGACACAACAAAATGTGTCCGTGATTTTATTAGAGTCATCCAGAAATAGAAAAGAGTAAGACTGCTGCAACAAAAATTTCAATCAAGAGAGAACATTGTCCAACCTCAGAAAACATATGCCAGTTCCAAACTAAACATAACAGTCTGTGCACATACCTGCAATCGATCAACACATAATAACTGATATCAAAAATTGGGATGTCTATGACAAGTCTGATACAATATGTATATAAAATCAAAATTCACAAGACCCTACATGCTTGTTCTACACTGTTAAAAGAATTATAACTCATTTCCTCCATAATGTTTGACTAAATTTTTTCAAATTCTGTTCTTTTTACTTATGCCTTCTATCAATTTGAGAATAGGAAAATGTAGCCCCATTAATGTTGTCAAACACTAGCTCGGTGCTTGGAAGGCATTGGTAAATGCCTAATAAGCCTCAAGGTAATGCAACTTCACTGAGTTGCTTGCCTTTGGAACCTAGGTAAGCAACTGAGCTAAGAGATTTTCTCTCTTAATCAACTTTCCTTTTATGTGAAATATATTTGGCGGCCCAACAATATCTTTTTCCTCCCAACCAGATAAAATCCATTAATTACTGCTCATGAGAAGAAAAATTTCTGGTTGACAGACCCTTTTCCTTTTCACACTTAGTTAAATCCATATTTTGGCAATACATTAGACTTTGCCTCTTCAAATTACTGATCTCATGTGTCCATCAACAAAAGAAACCCAATTCATAATAAAATATTTGTGTTAACTTCACTAATTACATGTCAACATAAAATTTTTAGTAAGCAAATCATAGTTTTCATTATGAAATAATTCAAATTGAACTTCCTGTACATATATAAATGTGTTATAGGAGTTAAAAACTATGATACATTTTGATTATGGCAATGGGAAATTTCAAAATGTAATTGAAAATGTAGCTAAAACTAAGTGGTACCGCAAAACCCTACCTGAATATCTAACTAAACACTCCACTAGAAACAAATGACTGCATTTTGAAGAAAGAAAAAGGGAAGAAGTTAGCAACATCTGGAAATGATTAATTTTCTAGCATCTTTACAGGCATCAGGATCTAGGGACTTCCAATACTCCTCCATCTTCTTTATCCAATCAATTGAGAAAGGATTGTTAACTAATTATTTCGTTTGAGGTGCCTGGCACTAGAGGTTAATATTTTTTGCTTATAATAACACAGAATCATACACTCTTTCGAATAGATATTGCCTCCCCTACGCTTTTTTGTATGTGGACACCAGGCCCACTCTTTTCACTTTATTAATAAATGTTCTTTGTTAATTGAAAAATTAAAAAAAGGTAGCTTATTTGCACAACAATTATTAAAAATCTATCCGTATCTACAAGAGTTTTCGCAAGCAATACCACCTCCATATATTAGCATTTTAAATAAGGTAGAATTGTATTTTTGGAAAATACCATCATTTAGCAATGACTTGAGTGTAACAAAACAGCCTCAAAATGGTAGTTTTTCTCTTAACCACTCTGACTTTTTACAAATTAGTTTGAACCATCCGTATGCAAGATTGATTCATCTTGAAAATCTTACTAATTAATCTACATTCAAGGAACTTAAAGTTCATATGTTTCAAGCTAAAGCATGCCCAAAAGAAACCAATAAACAAAACCACCAAAACTAAAGTTTGAGAATTCACAACCCCACTTGCATCTGCTGAACAGAAACATCCTCTTTAAGACCTAAAAATCAATAAAAACCCCTCCAATTCATCCAAAAAATGAACTATTTCGTCAAAAACATAAAAAAAACAAAAGCAAAGAGGAATGTATAGAAATGTACAAACACACACGATCTAATCACACATGCAGAGAGAAAAAAAAAAGTGAGTACCGAAGAGAAAGCAAAGCCGCGGAGATTTGCAGCCAAATTTGAATAGAGAATTCGAGGTGCTTCTGAAAATGAGAATTGAGAAAGCAGAAATTAGAAGGAATTGGAGCCTTTCCCTTTATTAATTTTTTGTGAATCAGGAGGGAAAGAACCCTAAGAGAGAGAGAGAGAGAGAGAGAGAGAGAGAGAGAGCGATGGCAGATAACTTTATTATTATTAAAGAAAGGGAGTTCACTGTATAATTTTATAAGGTGTTGGTAGTTCTAAAAGATTTGCTGTTGTTTAAACTTTTATCCATTATCACATGTTAAATTTAAAGTAAGTTTAATTTAATGATTGGTTCTATTCCTGAGTTTTCTTTTACTTTTTGTGTTTTGGTTAAATTAGAGGGGGTGAACAGAGTTTTACCTCTTCTTCTTTTGATCTTTGCCCGCCCACGTATTTATTAGGATGGGTAAAATAATCCTACGAAGAATTCATATTTTCTTTTATTTCTCGGGGTAAATACATAGACACCCCCAAGATTTGGTCTAAGTATAACTCACCCCTGTTATTCATAAAGTAACATAAAGACCCACATTTTGATATTTTAAGTAATATTAAGACCCCTATTTTTATGTGTCAAGACCCCCATGTTTTCCAATTCTAGGGGTGTCTATGTTACTTTATTAATAACAAGCGTGAGATTGTTAATTAGATCAAACATCGGGGGTGTCTATGTATTTACCCCTTTATTTCTCTATAACAGAATTTTAAAAAATTGTTTTTATACGTAATTTCTAAAATAATCGACAACAACTCAACTCTCATAATCCTAGACTCGACACTCCACATCTTGATAGATTATATGACTCAACTCGTTAACCATTAAATTGTGTCGTTGAACCATAAAAAACTGTTGAATAAAATACTATGATATGAAAATTTTTGAAGTAGGACTATTTTTTGAAACACAATTAAAAATAAGACCATTCCATAAATTTACGATTGATTCTTTTCTCATTTCTATTAATTTTTCTTCATTCTCTCATTCATTTCAACATAAAATCTAAGAAGAATTAAGACAAATTTTAGTTTAAAAAATATTCCAATAGTAGGGAAAACATTACGAACTTTTCTCAATTCTCAACTAGTGTGCCAATAAAAAATAAGGGAATAATGGAAATTATAACCATGATGACACGGAATAACATTTTGTACATCAATCCTTAGAAGAAATCTTATTAGTAGAGTCGTTTTACCTGTACTGCTTCCTAAACCCAAAAAAAAAAAAATAATGCTTGTTACTTTTTGTTTTACAAAACAGATGAGTATTTCCTATCAATTGTCTCTCTTCCAACTGAAAAGAAGAATAGTACACTAAGAACAATCGCCAACTTCATCATCTCATATGAACATCAAACTTCCAATTCTTGATTAGCCCATTTCTAGTCTCACTCTGATTTATGCATCTCGCTAATGAACGTGCAAGTTGTTCCAATTCATATAATAAGTAGCTTTATGCTCTAGTATGGCATTTTTACTTCATGTATTCCAACACACTCTGGGTGATTTCTTGAAGGAAGGAAACGAAACCCATGACACTGGTGAGGCCACTTCCGTCAACGTCTTGTTCCTCGATAAGATAGTTCTCAAAAGTTGAGGCATCATCCTGCCCTCCCCGGATGAATATAAGTTTGGGAGTGATACTCCTGTCTTGCTTCATTTTGTTAATGTTTCTTCGCAACAAACCTGGGGAAAGAACATTATTACAGTAGAAAATGAAGCTAAATTGCATTCTTCCAATAATAAGAAGACGGGTAACAGTCCATTTATAAAAATCCATGAAGACATGAAGGGCGACTTACAATCCTGGGGTGGAGGAAATGGGAGCATAGGGTCTGCTGTAGAAGAATAGAACACAATTATAGTAGTAAAAGCATCAAGCAAAAATATTGGACTGCCACTAGTGATCAGTGCAGCACGACTTAAGGAGTGGCGTGGAAAAGCTTGTTTCTCCGGTGTAGAATATGACATCAGCATTGGATATACAGCACGGTGAAGAGAACTTGGTTCCAGCGCACTGCAGCACAAATTTTTAGCGAATGATTTACATTAATAATTTCTAAAAAATTAAGCACAATTTGTTTTAATTAAAGAATTCAACATAGTAATAATGTAATAGCAGAAAACAAATAAATAACAAGATCTGAATTTTTTGAAAAGAAATAACTAGATCTAGATATGAAAAATGAAGAAGATTAAGAAGCAAGTCAGGCCATACAACATGGATGTTGTTAACAGAACAAAGAGGGCCAGACAGTTTGCAAGCCCCACCATCATTGGATTTGATCCAAATTGCATCCATTCAACCTCATTTATTGCATTCACATATATAGGATGCTAGGTAGGGCAAAAGAGATTTAACAACTTCACTTCATGGGTTACACATAATCAGACATCTCATGTCTTAAGAAGTTTGCACCATGATAATGTAACAAAGACGAATGACCATCTGAGTTTAATGATGTTACTTTTACACAACTACCTGTGCTACTGCCTATTTGCTTCATTACTTCCCATTAATTTTCATACTACAGACCATTATGGCAAACTAAATGCATATCTTCATCTGAATACTAAAATTGACTCTCTCAATTGCTTAGAGCACCTTAACATCATAATAAGACAACAAATACCTGAAAAGGCATTGCAAATAGATCCGATAGTCAGGGTGAACACCTTCTTCATGGAAACGCAGAAGAGGATTTCTAAGCAAGGCAAAAATTAAGCGTGGTAATGGTTGTAGTTGTGGGCATTGTAAGAATTCAACATCGATCTGACCAGTTATTGAATTTCCATTCTTGTACTGAATAAGTTTATATGTGTCATTGTACTGAGCAGTAAGGATTACTAGCCAATCATGAAGCAACATCCTGCCTTCCCTAACTCCTTGCTCCAGGGACGCTAATATAACCTATTCAGTAAAATTGTATACATATAAACAGTTGTTGAGAATTGCTCAGAATTAAGAGAAATCACAGATTCGAAATGAAATGATAGTAGTTAAATAACTGGCAAAATTATATCAGAAAAGTAAACCATTGGCAGCCAAAGTACAATATAGCCAGGGATAACATTTTTCCACTTAAGAATTTCAGATATTATCAATCCCTCATCCCATCAGGGGAAGAACTTTACAATAACAAGGAAACAACTGACATTTGTACGAAAAGCATAGAACTCTCGTTAGTCAAGCTTCTTGCTAAAGCTGTATGAATATCTATAAATTAATGTTCCCTATCAGGGACTCAGAGAAAGCATTAATTTATATGTTTTCAGTTTAGGGTTTAGGATGTAGGGTTTAAGGTTTGTGTTAACTTTAAGAAAGAGAAAGAGCTATTAATTAAAAAAATTAACATGTAATTAGAAGGGTTGCCATCTAATCACTTCTCTCTGATCTTTAGTTCACGACTTTAAGGCATTCATGTTCTATTCATTCAAATGTAATATTTCCAAAGTCTCCTTGGATATTAATGCATTATTTTTGTCATTTAAACCACTTGCTGAAAAGATGAAAAAATGTCAAAATCATTGTCCTAAAGCTTATTATGCTTTTTTTGAAGTGTCTTTAAGCTTATAGGTAGTCAAGATATCAGAAATAATTTTATCAAAATGTGGCCTTTCATCATCTAATGTTCTGGTGCTTCTTGATCATTGTGAGAGAAAGTTCGTTAAAAGAGAAAAAAATAATTAAAAAAATCATGATTATTTCAAGGCATTCCATCAAACTCATCTTTGCTCAATGTTGGCAACCTAGCATGTTTCATCTTTAATCATCAAGTACCTATCAAACGGTGGAAATTTGGCACAATCTCCTTACTCAAAACCATTTTCACTCTGCCATTGTGTGAGGTCAATTCGACTTACGATAAAAACATTCAAAAGAGAAATTCCTAATGCATCCTTTGCCACTCATGTCAACAGTCCATCAAAGAGGTATTTTAATTTACAAGAATGCACAGCAATAGGGGTGACAAGAAAACATGAGACCTAATAAAGCTTTTTATTTTTTATTTTTCTCTGTTAAGGATGGCGGGGTGGGAGGGGGAAAATACCTTGTGAACTAGTATTGATAGAACTGCTTCAGGATCAACACTGTCATAAAGTTCATTAATGTTTTGAGAAGCTGCAAATTGCAAAGTCCGAATCCTTAGTCTTCGTTTAAGGGAATGCTTGCCTCTGCATAAATACACATCATGTCAAACTAAGATTAAAAGCTCTAAAGGGACACTAGAATAGTTACAGATCTTTGCAAGATGCTGTACACTTAAAAGTTTTATATGTCAAAATAATACAAAAGAACAGGACCACATAGCTCGGTTGCACCCTGATGTATTAAACTCAAAGATGATTAAACAGTCAAGAGAGTTTATATCACCCTTCAATTTGAATTAGCAAAAGCAATGTCTCCTTGCATAATATGGATTCCAAACATTCATCATCTCGATGTGATGAAGCAACCAAACCACACAGATTTTAACTATTTATTGCAATCTTTTAACTTATATAGTTTTAATTATTATAAAGCTTTTAAAAGAATATACATTATCTTGATATCTTTTTTCCCCCCACTTGTACAAGTTTTTAGATTTGGGATGAGCTTATACAATTAAAAAAAAAAAGTGAAGAACTACTAATGTCTTGTCCTTTTTTTTGTAAGGTCTTGCCTCCTTTCTAGAAACATTCTCTAATCCCACCTAGAATCCAACCACTTGCTTCAGCATTATGATTCTGTTTTCCAGATTTTGTGAATAAACTCTTTTTTTTTTTTTTCTGGCTCATATAGTTTGGGTTGTATGAGCTATATTGGACGCTTTTCTAAATAATATTTTCTATTAATTTTTTTGCATTTATCATTGCTATTACTAAGGGAACTATCATATGAGTTCAATATGCAAATAGGCATTAATCACATACAGGCTTGAGACAAATAGATTTCCACAAACGTACAAAATAAGTCATATTGCCCTTCCACAAAAAGTAAAAAGAAACGATATCAGAAATAAGATGAGCAGCAAGCTTCCAACGTAAGAAAATCTCTCTATGGGATTAATCTTACCTTTGGGAACCCAACGCTGAATTTGAAAGTTCCTCAGGGGGCACAACAACTGTATATTGAAATACAATTTGAATCATAGGTTGTTCGGATGCATGTCTGCAAAAAAATAATAAGATAACCTAGTAACATTACAATCTCAAACCTAGAAATATTATCAAAGCAATAGGTTGTTCTTATGCATGACAATTATATTTAGCCAAAGAGAAGTAGTAGTAATAAATTAATAATGTATTTGTACCTGGAAAATCCTACAGCATTGGTGAAATCAAAGTCATAACTATATGTTGCATATGAGTCACAACAAATAATGTGCTGAACATTTTCGTATTGTGGATCTGGGAAGAAATGACCATACTGCAAAAAGTAAAACCAATACCATTTCAAAATGTACCTCTATAATTACTCTTTCAGAAATATGACATGTTCACTCACAGAATGGCCAGGTTTGAATTCTGAAGATGTCCTCAACCGTAATATACAATTAAAAGCGTATGGTCGGCTGAGCATTCGGTACCTGCAAATGGACAAACATTTGTATAGAAGTATTTGAAAATAGATTACCTCCATGTCATTTCTCAAGCAAAACGTACTTTATTCAAACAAATATGTTGTAGTATTCACCATAAAATAAAAGCCATTAGACATACTTTTAGCAATGAACATGTATAGATTTAACTTATACCAATACTAGACACATGCTACTTTATATTTTGTTGAAAAATTCTAAGTTGCAATACCAACTTGTTCTGGTGAAATTAATCATATAATTCATTCTAATATTTAAATAATCCCACAATGTTTCACTACATTGTGACACTCACATATCCTGAGGTAGAGTTGAATCATCAGTGCTTGAATACAGAAACAACGAGCCTCCACTTTCAATACTAAGAAACTTCAGGGATGCCAAATCTGTATACTCATTTGTGATAGCAAATATGTCAACACAAACACCTGCTTGAACAGCGATAGCAGCCTGTAAAATATTTGTTAATGCTACATTTTCCCAGAACCCATAGCTATTGATTTAATAAACAAAATCCACATTGAAGTTACCAAATCCTTGTAGAATGGTGTCTGTTCAGGAAGTAAAGCACGGTCGGCATCCTCTCCTTTACTAGCATACTGTTCACCGTACCTTCTCGTATCAAGTTGCCCAGCACCATGATCAGGAGGACCAGATAGAAAAGCAGACACTCTAGCTGCAGTTTATGATGGAGACCAAACATTTATCATGTCTAGGAAGAAGAAGACCAAAGAGCAAGTCCAAAAAAATGTCTAAAGCAGGATCTTCATTTGCATAAAATTATCTAGATAATTAGTGACAGGAGCTTCAAACTTTATCACACACCTAATGCAAATGTGTTTCCGTATTCTGATCCAAGGTAATTGAAAAGGGCTTCCATAGCCGCACCAAACCCTCGCCCACCCATCAAGACACCATCTAGTCCTTGACCTGCTCCTGAGGTTCTCTCCCATGAGGTAGTTGGTCTGAGAGTTTCAAGAGCAGATGTGATGTTGTCCTTAAAAGTTACTACCTGTAACAAAGTCATTGGATTTAGGGCAGTGTTGATGTTAAATTGCTAGCATGAGTGTGATTTCAATTACTAAATTAGGGTACAGAACCATCATTCACCGAACCATACAGAAAATCCTATCTCAACCAAGCCTTATCTCAAATACAAAGCATCAGCTTATGGACCACTCTGCCAGTTTTCTCCACATTGGGTAAAAGCCACAAATTTCGAAACAAACCCAGGAGGAATAAGTGGGAGAATTATTTAACTAACATACTGGAGCCAAGAATTGTGATAAAGGCATGACATCTTCGAGCTCAATTGGCATAGTGCCTTCAGTATCTGCAGGTATAAAAACATTTTTTACGACTGGTATAGGACCTTGAACATCATACAACCCTATCTTATGGCTGAAGGTTGCAAGCCCAAATAGTGCACCAGGTGGAACAGCTGCAAAATGTGAAAAAGAATTTCAACCCTCTGAGGAAAAGCTTATGCAGAAAATAGATATAATTATCTCTTGAATTGACAAATGTGAACCTTCTAAAGCGGCTTGCAGTGCACTTCTAGTAAGTTCCAAAAACTCTTCTGATGCTGAAAACAAGCACAAAAAATTACCATAATATTTACACATATATCTACGTTTTCCTATTCTCAACTTGTATAAATGCTAAAAGTTTCATTTCTTATTTACACACATAGATATATGTGACTAATCTCTCAGAAAACGAATAACCATATTTAAAATGTGTATATACAGGCTCCAAAAACAGAATGTACGGCGTGACTATAATCATGACAATGTTTAATTTAAAGATATCCACATATTTCTAGTTTATTAAGTAAGAAAATCAGCAGTGGTGGATTCTGAGACAGATTTACACTGATATGTAAAGAAGCCCAAAAGTGATATAACATTTCCATTTCAAGTATCATACTACACCTGCACATCTTGGCTCATCAAACTTAGCAAAGGAAGAACTTTGACCCCCACAATCATACAATTAATAGAAACTAAGAAACCTTCCATTAAAAAAAAGTAGTAAGGAAATAATCGCACATTAAGACACCCCACTGAACAAATCAGTTAAAGCAAACACCTAAGCAGCAACGGTAACATTGAAGTTACAGTGACAAAAACCACCACGACATGTCAATGATTCATCTTCCAATTAGCTAAAACTAGTTTCAGTTGAAAAATTAGCGTCATACCATTCTTCTAATTAACTCTAGTAACTAGATGAGATAAGCCGAAAAATTAACAGTTTACATATATATCCAAACAATCAATAAAATCTTACATGACAAATCAACAGCCGCAACATAAACAGGACGTGCTTGCATCATTTCTTCCTCCAATCCATCCACTGCAATGCAGCAACATAAAACATATGATAATCAAATCAAATCAAAGCCAGTCACAGAAACTAAAATCTAATAAAAATATAAAATAAATAAATAAAAAGAAACATCCGGAAGTCGTAATTCAGACCTATTATACAACTAGTCAACTTTAAACAGCCAACCAGCCCTCTACTTTCCATTTGCCAAAATTTCTTGGCATCCAAACAGAAACCAATTAGAAAATCAAACAACAGACGCAAAAACATAGCGCTTCTAATGATTAATTAGAAAAACTTCGCAAAACTGAATATAAGCTGAGAAATCTATCAATAACAGTTTTAAAGAAGAAAAAAAATCTTGCATTGTTCTCTCTGTCCAAACAAAATCTTGAAGTGAAATTTTGACTAGTTATAAGTTTCAGTTTATCAAAGAAAAAGGACATACGAGGCATTTCAAGATCGATGAAAGAAGAGATCATCTCAGCGCAGGACTGAGGATGAGAGTATCTGGCAATGGCTTGAGAAGAAAGGCCGTTGAGGGTCCCACAGAGGGAACAGGACCAGGCCCACTGCTCCATCTCACAGTAGGTATTGAAGTAACCATAGCAGTTCTCGCATCGAGGTAGCAAATTCCCGTCGGATCCATAGACCGGCTTCATACCGTTCTCGTCCTTGGACGCCAAGGGAGTGACCGTCAAGCCCCATGGCAGGCCTGACGACTCTTGTGCGTCGGGGTCCGCGGGAAAGCGCGATACCGTGGCTCGAACAGCCATGGGGTTTTCTTAGAGGTTTTTCTTCTTCGGTTTGTCGGGAAACAAACAGAGCTGAGCAGAGGGAAGGACAGCAGAAGTTAGCAAGGTTTGCTTTTGCAACACCACGTAGGATGCACCACTAATGTTACGCCACGTCATAGTCATTCCGCAGGTGTATTTAATGAATATGTTAAATTTATAAATTTTATTTACAAATTCTTCTAAAAAATTACTATTTTTTTATTCTTTAATTATATATTTTATTGAATAAGTTATCTTTAAGATATTCATTTTTTCATTCGTCATATAGTTTGTTTAAAAAATGAGTAATATTTAGATAAATTTTTTGATCCCTAAATAAATTTTGAGAAAATAATTAACTCTGAAATTTTTATTAAACTAACATTTATCTTCCAAAAACTAATACTTACCCCCAAAAAACCTAGAGGACAAGTATTAGTTTTTTAAAAATAATATTAATTTTTTAGAGATAAGTGTTAATTTAATAAAAATCTAAAGTTAAGTATTTTCTCAAAATTTATCTGGGCCAGAGTGAATATCCCGTAATATTTGTTATAATATGGTGGATTTACAACCACACGCTTCATAATATGTGGAAGATAAAAATCGAATTAGAGCAATATTCATGCTTTACATCTCCCTTAATCTTGCTCTCATGCTTCACATTGCCACACTTCATTCTTACTTAAAATTTGGCTAATGCATTGTCAACTTATTTATTAATTCAGAGAGGAGGCAAGGCACTATATATAAAGTTAGTTTTCATTGTAATTGTATCCGAATTTCAAATGACATAGCTCTCTCTCTCTCTCACACTTTATTACTTTGTTCATTATGCTTGTTATACTTTAGTTATTTATATTTACGTCCCTAATATTGTGTTTGTTCTATACTTATGTTTACAGCAAATTATCAGCACGAGATCTTACTCAAATTATTATATGTATATATAATGTAAATTATTATTATTAAATTATTATTATTTATCATATTATATTTGTTATAATTTATCCTTATTAGTATACTCTGTGATTGTCACTATGTTGAATCTTCTACATCAGAAAATAAGGATAGTATTAAAAATTATTGTATTATTGTATTGTTGATATTATATCATTATTACGACAACTGAAATTTAGAAAGAAATATCTGATAGATATTAAATCTGACTTAAGAGAGTAAGTGATTATTTGCATATTCATATACATATCAAGGAAAGTTTTGTCAACAAAACGATAAGAGTCTAAGGATATTGGGTGTTAAGTGAGACTGTTGTGACCCTTCCAATTTCCTGAAAACTTTTTTTGATGTATCTAATCATACTAGCGCTTATTACTATTTTGGCTTATAATTCATTGAAATGTATTAGAACCTAAAGTTCTTATATTTCTTATCAAAGAACCTGAAGCTCTAAATATAATTGAGATTTTATCAATAGCAATTAATTCTTTGTTATTTGTAAATGTCCACTTGCCAAAATGATAAATTTGACGAAGTATAAGTTTGACCCACTTTATCTAAATGGAGAGAATTATTCAGAATGAGCAGATGATGTAGTACTTTATTTGGAAGCCATGAATTTAGGTAAGAGTATTAAAGAAGACAGTATAATATCATTGCAAGATAAATCGAAAGCAATGATATTGCTCTGTCATCATATTCATAGAAGCTTGAAATCAGAATATGTTATCATTACCGATCCACAGCTCCTCTGAAAAAATTTAAAAGAGAGTTTTGATCAACAGATGACCATTATATTACTAAGAGCTCAATTTAATATTATGTCTCTTGCTTGCTGAACAAAATAATGAGCTCTTTGAGAAACCACCAACTTCGTCCTACTGGTTCAATACCATTCCTTAAAGTGAACTCTATTTTATCAAATAATGGACGTGATCTTGGTTATAGATGTGGTCGCAGTCGTGGTCAGAATAATTATCGATTAAGAGGTGGTTATTCCATAAATTTTAAACCACCCCACTAGAAGTGGAATACAAAGGAAGAAAAACAGAATAAATTCCGGAAATGATACAGGAAAACAGCATAATGAAAGCATATGCTACAGGTATGAAGGTAAAGGACACTAGTCCCGAACTTGTCGCACGCTTAAACATTTGGTGGAACTATATCAAACCTCTCTAAAAGAAAAGAATAAGAATGTTCAGACAAATTTTATTGATAATCCAATTGATTCAACAAAATTGAATGTGTCATATTTTTTTGTTGATGATGACATGATTAATCAGTTAATAGTGAATGAAAGCATGCAAGTTAAATAGATAGTTGTTTATATTTTCTTTTCTAATGTATATACTGGTGTAATTTTTGCTATATATTATATACTTTTCTTATATATTTTATAATATAATCTTTATATTTGATGTGTATTTTATTATGATAAAGTATGGATATTAACAATATGTCATCTATCTCCAGAAGAGATAAAGATGTATGTTTCGTTGATAGTACAACAACGTATAACATCTTGAAAGATAATAAATATTTCTTAAATTTAACTTTATTTGAAACTAAAATTAATATCATATCAAGGTCTGTAAATTTAATATAAAGTTTTGGAAAAGTCACTATCTTATTAGAAAGTGATACTAAAATATATATTGATAATGCTTTATATTCAATCAAATCCAGAAGAAATTTGCTTAGTTTTAAAGATATAAGGTTTAATGGGTAGTCTGTGACAATAATACAAAATTTCTTTGTATCACTTCCAATATCTCAAGACAGAAATCGATATTAGAGAAACTTGAAGCTTTCTCATTTGAATTGTATTGTACATACATACAAGATATTGAAACCTACGTAGTTATAAACCAGAAGTTTCATGATCTTAAGGTTTTTATGCTTTGGCATGATCGTTGGTCATCTAGGATCAATAATAATGCGTAGAATTATTAAAAATTCATGATAACACCCATTAAAGAACCAGAAGATTCTTTTATCAAATAAAAATATTTATACTGCTGTTGGACTATTTGTGTCCTAAAGCATCATTTTGTATATCGTACGTTATTTATTTATGTATTACAGGAAATTACACTTTTATCATTTATTGTGATTGGATTACAAATTTATATTATGTGATAAAAGTCCTTATGATGTGAATATAAATGATTTGATTACGAGACAGAAATCATTTGATACAAAATATAACATCATTGAAACGTCTTTGGTCGAAGTACTGTCGAGATAGGACATCCGCAGTACGGATAGACTAATATTATATTTGTACTAGTTATAGAAGTATAACAGTATGATTCTCACATATCTAAGTATCAGATACTTATGCAAGTGTATAGAGAAACACTGTTAACTGTTTAGATATAGGAATAGATTCACTGGACTCTACCTGGTACAGAATCCTATTGGTATAATACCTAAGTATCTATGGGACTTCCGCTCAAGATAGGTGTAAGTAATCCTTAGACCTGAGACTTACACGGCCATCTCATTTAGAGATCGGTTCACTTTGATACTTGCGTGAATAACTCTTTCCGGGTTAGAGATACGCTTATCGTTGGGTGCACTGTGACCTATTTAGGAGTGGGTATAATGTTAAGATGGGACATGTCACTCCAGGTATTTAGAGATGATGTCACACCGGATTCGACGATGATTAGTCATAGCCCGGTTGACATGCAAGAGCGTGATAAAGATTGTTCTCGGTCACGGCTCATAAATGAGAATCGTACGACAAATGAGAATCTAAATTGTTCATCATTATTAGGGAAGACACATTCCATCCCTAGATCACATACGTGATATTTGACATAGGATCAAATTATATTGAACTACGCCTGACAAATGTTTCGTGATGTTACGTGCACTTTTAGAAAATTTGGGGGCTTGATACTTTGCTAGAAGTCAACCATGTCTTGTAAATCATGGGCTCGACACTTGGTGTTCAAGAATACTAATGTTCCGCATGTGAAGATTTACGGTCAATATATCTGACAGCCTAATGGATTGTACTCTGAAGATACTCCGATGATGGATTGATATGAGAGTTACGAGAGTGTTTTTTACATAGGGTGAATAGTGACCTATAAATAGTATTTTTCTATATTATTCACAAATGGGCTTAAAAGTTTCATGGACCAATTTAGTGGGTTGGATCACTAAATAGTTTTTTACTTAAACATATAAAATAGATTAGGTCCATTAAATAAAGGTTTGAAATATTGCATTAAAATCTAAGCCCAAAAGGCCTAAGGACTAAAGAGAGAAAAAGCAATCTAATTAGATTTAGTTGAGATTAGCTAATGGGACATTCTTTGCTTAGTGGCTAAGCTTGCATCTAATTCGCTAATTTAACTTGGTTGTCAATAATTTAAAATTACTGATTTTAGTTGGTGTAAATTAATTCTAATTAATTAAATGATTATGGAATTAATGTGGTGATGGACACTTGCACCAAATGGATGAAATGTATAATTAATATACATGAAACATATTTCTCTCACCATTAGACACCACTTTGCCGAATTGCTCTCCTTGACTCCGAAGGAAGATTTGCTTCAAATTTCTTTCATTCCCTAAAATTAGTCAATCCAAAAGGGTTAGGATACTTAGCCATTAGAATGAAGATTATACTTGTTCTCGATGGAATTTGGTGGTGGAAAAACTAGGCTTTCTTGGTGGAATTTTTGATCTTACATAGCTTGGAGTTTGTAAGAAATTCTACCACAAATTTTGTTTAATTTAGTTCTAATTGCATGATCCTAGATAAATTTACAACAACTGCTTGTTCATAAGGAAAATTAATTGTTAGACCATCTCCTCGTAAGATTAATTCTGAATCTTTATAATTTTTACAAAGAATTCAATGAGATATATGTGGACCTATTCATCCATCAAGTGGATCATTTCCTTATTTTATGATTTTTATTGATATTCTATACGATAGTCCCATATTTGTTTGTTATCAACTAAAAATGTTGTATTTGCTAAACTACTTGCTTAAATCATTAAGTTAATAACACATTTCCCAGACCATTCTATTAAATCAATTCGTTTAGATAATGTTGGTGAATTTAGATCAAAGATTTTTTATGATTATCGCATGTCTGTTAGAATTAATATTGAGCATCTTGTTTCACATGTCCAGACTCAAAATAGTTTGATAGAATTACTTATAAAGTGATTGCAAATAATTGTACGGACTTTATTGTTGAGAACGCAGTTGCCAACTTCTGTCTGGGGTTATGCTATTTTACATGCTGCATCATTAATTAGATTAAGACTTACTGCTTATCATGAATATTTACCATTACAATTTGTGGTTGGTCAACAACCTGATATATCTTATTTAAGAACTTTGCTTACGCCATACAAGTTTCCATTACTTCCCCGAAGTAGATAAAAATGGGACCTCAATGTTCTTAAAAATTTTTATTGGTTTTAATTCACCTTCAATTATCCGATATCTGGAACCTTTAAATGATGATTTATTTATTACACAATTTGTGGATTATTAATTTGATGAGACAATTTTTTCATCATTAGGTGAAAAGGTATTTGTAAGGTATAAATGCCCACCCGTAGTCTTTCTTGTGGGAGTTGGTTAATGATTAAATTTTAAAATTTTAATTTGTATTTAATGATATTAATCAATTAATTTTTTATACAACTCAATCAAATAACATAAAGATCCCCCCTTAGTTTAAAATTTATGTTTATTAAAACTGTAAATTCATCAACCAATTCCCCTTAAAGATATAACGGATTGAATTGTAAATTTTATGAGTATTACAATTACAATATGATCGGTACATGTTATGAACATTTACAAAAAAGAAATATATAAATAATTATATTTTATAAGGATAAAACTTTCAATACACAAATCACTTTCTTTAACAATTAACAGGCTTACAAATCTCCTCGTGGAATAACTGATCAAGCGAATTAAACATTTTAATTACTTGATATGCGTAATAATAATTAATTTAAGGACCAGATTATTAGGACTTAATTTTATATACTATTTTTATAACCGTTAATTTATTACAATCCATGGATAGGTAAGAAAGAGAATTTAAAAGGTAATTTTTTTTTTGTTTACACCAACTCATTAGCTCTATCTGTTATTAGATTAAAAAAAATTAACAGTTATAAAAATAGTATATAAAATTAAATCAAAAAATTAAATCCCAATAACCTGAACTTTAATTTAATCTACAGTTATTAATTAATTTATTATGATAGTAATAATTTTAGTGATTCTAAAATACAAGCCAAATTAAAGAGTGTTTTTAAAAAAATGGACATACTCAAAAATTAGATTTCATGACTTTGTTTCTATAGACATGCAAGTTTTTAATCTTTCGGTATAATCAAAACAAATAAAAACCAATATTGCAGTCCTAACGTTACAGGGAATCAAGGATGACCTTCATGCGAAACGTAGGTCCCAGCTTTGAAGTGTAGCAAGTTAGACTGCGTCTATAACAGCCAACGCTTCTCAAAGATACTGAAGCATTAAATCCTCTGCGGCATATAGTCAAGGCAAACATGCGCATCATAATGCTTTGCTACACGCTACACTATGGGTACATCAGGATGTTCCATGGAGTTCAAAATTGCATCAGTTTTTGCATTCCAAGTATCAAAACCTGCTCTATATTAACTTAAAGGGAGAAAAATACATTGTTGAAAGAAATATCCTGAGATCCAGAAAGCTGATATAAGCTCACCTTCAACACATGCATAAATCTAATCGTTAGTCTCAGGCTGTCACCCTACTATTTGAAATTAAGGGTAAATCAATATGCTATATTTTTTGCCCTTATGGCATGGGAATTGGTCATGATCAACTTGCTGTCATCCTAGCTTTTAGTCTTCATTACCTTTCTTTTGTTTGGTTTTACCACCACTTTTCTTTGATGGCTCGTCTTCCACTTTCTGTTCCTTCTCTTCTTTCAACTTTGATGGCTCATCTTCCGCTTTCTGTTCCTTCTTCTCTTCTTTCAACTTCGATGGCTTATCTTCCATTTTCTGTTTCTTTTTCTCTTCTTTCAACTTTGATGCTCCTGCTCTCTTTCCAGCATTCTTCTGCTTAAACTCTAAGAGCAACCAAGAATCATCAATCCTTCAAAAGGGGGAGGGCCAGAAATTCTACCAACTGTTAATGAATTGGTTGAATTCAACCATATGTACATTTCACTTTTGAAAAATTAATTTGCTGAAAGTTAACAATAATAAAATAGTTGTGAAAGCGGCATCATTGGCAGGATCTTAAGATCAGCATAAGTGGTAGCAGTTACCAGTTTACAAATCATAGACACGCACAAAACTCCAGTTCCTAAGATAAGTTCAAGGAAAAAGAAAAACAATGCAAGGACAAGCATGACTTGCCAGACCAATATAGATATGCACATTCTTTCCTTCAAAATGGACCAAAGGCTAGCACATAAAGAATAATTTTCAAAATATAGAGCCCTTAATCCATCCCCACCTTGGACTCACAATTTGTGCACCAATAGGGAACTATATGTTTTCAAGAGATAAGGTAGTCAAATAATAGGAATCTTATGCAAGAAAATTATATGTAGAGAAGTGGTGCCAGCACATAAACAAGTACATAGTACATCCATAGTTCAATTACTATCAAAAGCAGAGGAAAAGGTAGATTACTTCAAGTTCGTATAAGGAAATAATAAAAAATTGATTCTTCACACCCACGTATCCACACAACATAAGTTCAACCAATGGCAAATATTTAGTTTATCCAACAAAGCAAACAACGATAAAGTGTCATTGGACTAGCCAATCAATTGTACTATTTTGATGCTGATTATAGATCCTGTTTTCAGAATATTATGCAAATAAAATACTGGTGCTAGCTACTAGCACTGGACTAAAAGTTCAGGCATGAAAAGAACAACATTGCAGATCATCCAAATAAAACCCCACCTACTGACATGAAATAAGAAGAATTTTTCAAATGGGATGCAGTCATAAACTTATGATTAAGTCATCATATCTATTTACTTATTCACAGTGTTGAATTCTACCAAGTTTGAGTCAGGTTTATCACATGTGAACTTTTTATTCCTTTGATAGACTGATATGATTAATGAAATTAATGAGCACAAATGTGCCTAATGGGACTGAATGTAGTTTTTTCCTGATAAATGCAACATTATTCTCTACACAGAGTGAGAATTTGACCAACTCATAACAAAAATAAGAAAAAAGCCATCCCTAGATTAATTTACATAAAATATCTACCAAGTTCATATACTTTTAGCGCAATGATACTATTACAAGTTGCCAAATCACAGCAACAGAGCCTACTACTTCTCCCGTCGATGCTGAATGATTTGTCTTAAGAGATCCATTAAAAATTCGTAAAGATTCGAGAATAACTCATAAACACTCTCTTTTGCAGCCTCAAATGAAAACACTGTCTTTACTACTAAAGCAAAACGCATAAAAATGTACAGATCAGAATGCAAACCCAGTTTCTGAAAATTGACTAACCATCAAGGGAAGCTCTAAGTGGACCTATGAACTCGGGAAAGTCGATTTCTTCAAGCGCTTTTAACACATCATCAGCATTAATCGTTTGCCTCTTCGACTCCTTGCATATATCATTAGCCCTGAAATCAATTTTCATCCCATAAACACCATCTCGTAACACTTATTTATACCCAACCCTCATAAGCACCCATACTAAAAACGGCAAGACTCATGCTGCAAAGCCCGAGTTTACGCTTCCAATAATCATCAAAATTCAAAACTTAAGTTCTTATAAGCTAATTTAACTGATACCCACTTGGCAAAACTTTCCAATCAGCAACTTTCTATGAAAAAAATTTCATTTTGGCGAAAATACACAAGTTCTATTATTCAATAAATTAAAATAAATAAAAAAAAAAACTAAAAATGGGTGAACTGAAACATGTTTTGTTTATGCTTACGTGGCAGAGAGGTAGTGGATGAAGATGCGGGCGCTTTCGGAGAAAGCGAGAAGAGAGTCTTTATGAACGTTGATGTCGGCGTCCGGTGAGCATTCGTGCAGCTTATCCTTCACCACGCGGCGCACGATAGTCTTGGGCAGCTCTTCCATCTCTGATACTACTTTCTCTGTCTCCATCTCTGTAACAGAAACCCTCGACCACTACCTCCCCTCTCCGATTATGCTGAGATTTGGACTTCTGGAGGGTTTTCTAGTTGTGAATGCTTTCGTTGTTTCCCGCCATCACCGCTGGGCCGTCTTGTGCATGTGTCATTGGGCTTGGCTCAATAGGATTTCTCGAACAAACAATCTATTGAAAGCCTTAATTGTAGTAATGTGCATTAAAAATTACCGATATTATTTATTTATTAAGAAAATGATAAGTTATTAATTAGATAACATTATTGAGTCATAAGTATTGTTATATTGTTTCGACGTATTATTATATAAAATTATTTTTTAGATTTAACAATAAAAATAATAACCCATAATAGTTTAGTCCAAAAGAAAGAAACACCCAAATCTGAGAAGATACGATTCTCCTTTTATTATTATACACCCATAGGTGTCGCTGCTAGGTATCTTCCCTCGGCCGAACTTGAGCTAAAACACCCTTTCGTTTTTTGGAAACATCCATCAAACTTCTACTTTCAGAAAACGTTTTCAACTTCTTACTCGCATTAGAACAGAAAAAACCAATGAAACCGAGCCACGAAGCTTCGTAATATAACAAAAATCACAATCACACGCTTTATTTGACCATGTTATCTTACCCTTCTGATTAAGGAACGGGCAGATCTAGACCCTCTATTCAACCAGCACTCTCCGACCTCATCTGCTTTCGTGTACATGCGACAGGTCACCGCCAATATCTTTTAAATATTCAATGAATTCATCAAAATCCTCATTATTACAACAATCCAGAACCCGAAGTTGATAAACTCTCTCCTTCATCAACTCTCAGATTTGTTCTACGTTTATTTTATTCATTCAATGGATTCTTACGGCAGAACGAACTCGTCTCAATCCTACGCTCCATCTGCGCCATCTTTGCCGGATTCACGCGGACAGGGGCAGAGCCATTCTTACAGCGCTTCTTCTCCGGCTGCTACAACTCCTAGCTACTATGAACACCAACACTATCACCACCAGATACCAAGTTATGCGCCGCCGCCGCCGCGGGTGGCAAGTTATGGGCAACGGCCGCCTCCCCAGGTGCCGAGTTATGGGCAATTTTCAATGCAAGCGGCGTACTCGTTTCCGCCAGGGACGAACCCAGATGTGATACGGAGTTTTGAGATGGTTGATAGAGATAGGAGTGGTTATATTGACGAGAAGGAGTTGCAACAAGCGCTTTCTTCGGGGTACGACAGATTTAGCCTCCGGACTGTAAGGCTGCTCATTTTCCTGTTCAAGAATCCTCATGATTCCGCTTTGAGAATCGGTGAGTTTCTTCGTATCTTCTTGCTTTGGAATTTTGAAGATAATTTCCGGTTTGAATTATGCAATTGAAAGTTTTGGGCATTTTTGGTTTGAAGTTCGGATAATTGTATTAAAAAAATCGTAAAATTTATCCCTTGAATCGTGAAACCTAGAGCTCCCTTTCACTGGAATTTTCTGTTTGTGGAAGGACAACCAAATGATCTGGCAAATTGGTGCTACCATGGTTTTGGACTGAATTTCCGTTAATTATGTGCAATTATTGAATGGTTTTCGAATGTCAAAAAAGTAAAATTTAGACTTCATATTTGAGATTCTATCTTTGGGATGTTTTATCTAATTCGCTTTCTCCCTTTGACCATTGAGGAGGGCATTAATGTGCTGGTCTTCATTCTTTTAACTTTATTTCACTTTCACTTTAATGGTTTCTGTCCTTGGGTTGACAAACTAAATTTTTGCACTACAGGGCCCAAAGAATTTGCTGAGTTGTGGAGTTGCCTTGGTGAATGGCGAGTGAGTAGCCTTCTTATTCTCKTATATCTACTTGAAATTATTATATATTGCCTTGACAAGGTAAATTCCAGTTGGTCCTGGAAAAAGAAACAAAATAAGGAAATCATTGAAGAGATAAAGCAAGTATGGGATTCTACCCATTTTATTTTTCTTATCTTCATAGACTAACGGAGGCTAAAGACGAGCTGAAATAAATTCTTTCACTTTTGACTGTAGATTATTCTTTGAACTTGATGGGGCACATGTTCATTGCACAAATTCTTAGTCTATCGTTATTATGTTTCTATGTTAACCGTATGAAAATTCCAACTAATCATCCAAAATAAAGTTGAATTTTTTTTTTAGTTACATTAAGAAATTAATCTCTCTTGTGCTACTTCTAGCATAGAAACTAATTGTTAGGTTTTCATGGTTGTTTTGAAATGATGCACGTTGGGGTCAATCAAGTTAGTGTGCTTGGGTCATATCTTATTAAGGAAAAAACTGCATTGTAGATTTTTGTTCAGAGAGGAAGATGCTGATAGATTTGCTTCTTGGAAACACTGTTTAGCTCTTTTCTTTTGCGAAGACATTTTGGTTACTACCATTGTTTTGACCTTCCGCTTTTGCAAGCTAAATGAATATTGAGATGCACTGCAACGGCCATATAATTTCTTTTGACTATACAGTTTTAGTTTCGAATGCCCTTTGTTATATCAATGAAAAATTTCATTTCCTGGCGCTTGATTTTTACCATGAAATTTGATATTGTAGGGCATATTTGAGAGATTTGACAGAGATAGAAGTGGGAAAATTGATCTGATGGAATTAAGGGATGCTCTCCGCAGTGTTGGATATGCAGTCCCACCTTCAGTCCTCCAACTTTTAAATTCCAAGTATGATAATGGAAGTGGCAGAAATAATGAACTCAATTTTGACAGTTTTGTGGAGTAAGATTCCTATTCCTTTATACTATTACTTAGCATTTTCTGTTTTGAAAGTTAATTTTTCAACATGTTTTATTAACAACAATGCTTGATTTTCGTGAATGTGCAGATGTGGGATGATTGTTAAGGTGAGTCCACAAACTTTCTACCATTTCTCAACTCCCGATTCACATTTGGATTTCTTTCTTAGTGGACGAAACAATCCCAATTTCAGTATATGTTTAGTAATGGGAAACTAGACCTATTCTAAATTAAATCAAATTATGGCAACCTTTGTTTATGCTTATCTATCTGATCTGATCATGTGAACTCTTCATGATTTCAGGGTCTAACCGAAAAATTCAAGGAGAAGGATACGCGTTACACTGGCTCAGCTACGCTTACTTATGATGCGTTCATGTCTATGGTCATTCCCTTTATTGTATCATATGATTGACTTTATTTGATAGCATTTTTTGTATAAGTTGATTTGTTTATTGCTTGAGTTAAGATGTTGTATATTGATAGATGGTAAGTGTGAAGGAAATTGAGTGCATATCTGAGTTTGGTTTCTCTCTCTCTCTCTCTCTCTCATTTATTTATTTATTTTCGTCAATAGAGAGAAGTAGAAATCAAAAACTAAGTAGCATCAAAAACATTGAGCTGATGATGATGCCAGATCAAACCAAGAGATATTTGTGTCCATGTTTGAATTGGAAGTGGTTTCAAAGTGATTCTAGTAATGTGATAATCATTTTTTGAGCTTTGAAATGATATGAACATGGACAAGAGGGAACATCATTTAAACGAGAGTTTTGCTTAAATTGACTTCAGAACAACTTTCATAAACTAATAGTTAGGGAAGGATTTATGGTGATTCATGTGTATGGTCTCAAAAATAAGATTTTTATGTCATTACTGCAAACTAGAATATTTGGATGCTAAGACTGATTTCATAAGGAATTTGGTAATGGAATATGGAAATATCCGAAGTTAGTTTATTCGAATCACTTATAGCTAAGTTAAAACAGAAAATTATTAATTGCTCAAGTTTAAGTGATGATCTAAAAAATCCAGAGTTTAAAATTATTATGTATAATACTAGTCGGGACAATTTCAAATACTACCCTCATGTTTTGGTATAATCTCAAGCGGAAAGCAAGTTTKGTATTTTAATCAACTAAACCCCTGAGATTTACAAAAAAATATCAATGACTATTTTCCGTTAACAGACGTAACGACAGAAAGGACATTTTAGTAAATAGATAAATGCAAGTGTTAAAAGAGAGTAAACCGGTAAACTTATAAATTAACAAACGGCAAAACAATAATTTAACATCAATATATCTCTTAAACAGAAGCCCTTTCCTTCACTCTCTGGATCTGCGGAAGCTTCAAGTAGTGAAGAGGTAACAACATTTTCTTCCTGTGCTTGCTTCTGTGAACTTCCTTCTTCAACTTGACTGATTTCTTGGCTTTCTTGATCCTCTTTTACTCTATCAAAAACCAA
>JANLJB010005761.1:0-22984 GCA_026212285.1 Bursera cuneata
GTAACACCCCCTATAGTCTTATAATATTAAAAGACCTCTCCTAAAGTCAAATTAATTTATATATTTATAATATTTCAAATAGGAATAGAATCAAATATATTTTAATATTAAATATCGACCATTAGATTAGATAAGACGAATGATCATCAAATTAATGAGATTTAAAGAGAGATTTTTACGATTTTAATTAAATTTTTGGGATCTGGCAACGTACATAAAACGTTAGGGGAGGTATCCGAGAATTACCACGAAATGAAATAAAAAAGCGCGCGAATAAACCGCATCCATAAACTACGAAAACGGAAGAGTAGAAGAGTTCTGATAGCTTACTCTTGCACTGCTTTTTGCCTGCTTCTGTTCTGTTCTTATCCGCAGATAACAACAACCGACTCCTTGATTTTCTCAAACACGTCACTCCTTTCATCGTTTTCTTTCATCTATTTTATATATTTCAATAACTATCTACTTCCATTTCTGCTCTTCAAACACAAATATTTGTAGAGATTTCCGTTTACAGAAACCAAGTAGTTTGTGACTTCTTTCAATGGAGACATCGGAGCCGCACATTCTTGTGACTGGTGGGGCGGGCTTCATTGGCACGCACTGTAGTCTTCAGCTACTAAATGAAGGGTTTAGGGTTTCTATCGTTGACAATTTTCATAATTCTGCCATGGAAGCTGTTGATAAGGTTAAGGAGTTGGTGGGTCCAAAGCTTGCTGAGAAGCTTGAGTTCCATTTGGTATGAGATCCATTGATTTCAACTTTCTGCTTATTTCCTTGGAAAAAGTAGTTTGTAACAGTGAATGTTCAATCTTGTATTGGGGTGCTAAAATTTTCTTCCTGAATTTAATGGTTTCATTTTGTTTCAGGCTGATCTTAGGAAGACAGAAGATTTAGAAAGGGTCTTTTCCCAGAAAAAGTATGTGATTTTGATAAGTAACTTTTTAAGTTCTTCCTTTGCCTGATTTTGAATTTTAGCTAAAATGCGCAACTGTCAGTCTGTGACTTGAGCCTGGAATTAGATTCAAACTAAGCCGGTGAAAAATTTCATAGAAAGTATTAAATGTGAGAGAGCAGCTCCAAAAACTTATCTGAAATCATTTTCTGTCAAAACAAACAGTTTATTGCAACTACTTCCCTTATCTGGATATAATGTAGCTTTTGCATTTATATGATGTAACAGATTTGATGCTGTAATCCACCTTGGTGCCCTAAAGGCTGTGGCAGAAAGTGTGTTACATCCTTTGAGTTATTTTGACAACAATTTGATTGGCACTATTAACTTATATCAGGTTATGGCCAAGTATAACTGTAAGAAGGTTTGTCATATGTTCTCTTTTTTCTTGGTATTGTTCTGTTTCTCTTTTTTTCAAGGAGATAGTTATTGGCTTGCTTTCCAGAACTTTGTGACATAATATTCATTGTCTACTAAATTGCTGGTAGATTTTTAAGATGGTTGTGTTGTAAGTTGGTTCGGGGATTGTTACTCTTAATTTCAGTGTCGGATTATTGAGAAGTTGAGTATGACTTTACTTGTCTTCAAATGAGCTAAGAGTGTCTCTCTTGTGTCGTCCTTGATTTCGAGACATGGAGACTGTATACTTGCAAGAAACAAAAAATTAACTGGAGTCGCACATACCTTAAGCCTCAGGGCACTTGCAAATTTAGATGATTCTGTTTTTCAATTGATCATATTGTAGTCTAAAGCGATTCAGCCTCTTCTCATCTTTGAACAACTTTGCTGGTGTTTCATGCTTTCACAAATGTAATTATTCTTTCATGTTTCCAATTTCTGGATTTTCCACTAGTGGATAAACTTTAATTTCTGTCATGAAACATCTACAGCTTTCATTTCTTGTTGAATCATTAGCAGTGAAGACTATGTTTTGCCCACAACTGACTAATGAAAATAATTTTTTTTCTTTAAAAAAAAAAAATTATAGTTGGTATTCTCATCATCTGCAACTGTTTATGGACAACCTGAAGTAATACCATGTGTTGAGGACTTCCAGTTATCGGCTATGAGTCCGTATGGGAAGACTAAGGTATTATTTTGTGTACACTAATCGTCTCCTTTAATAATTTTCTAGTAGGACCAATCCTCCGTTGTTGAAATGGCTTTACTTTAGGTTTGAAGTAGTGCAGCTCTTTCTACTTACAATTATTCTTTCTATCTTTATAGCTTTGGTGTGAAGAAATGGCTCGAGATATTCAACAGGCAGACCCAGAATGGAGAATCATTTTACTAAGGTACTTCAATCCTGTTGGGGCTCATGAGAGTGGTCAACTTGGAGAAGATCCCAAGGGGATTCCAAATAATCTCATGCCTTATATACAACAAGTAGCTGTTGGCAGATTGCCAGAGCTTAATGTATATGGTCATGATTATCCGACAAAGGATGGTACTGCGGTATGTAAAAGTTTAATCTAGGTTTTTTCAGACAGAAACCTGATCAGTCTTAGTGTGAACCTTGCTTATAAATACATTTATCGTTCCTTATATCTACTCTTTAGTTAACAGCTTTTTGTTATTGAATAGGTCCGGGACTACATTCATGTTATGGACTTAGCAGATGGTCACATTGCTGCTCTTAGGAAGGTCTTTACATCAGAAAATATAGGTGATTATATTTTTCTAAACCTTAACACGTCAACGAACTTTTTGCTACCAGTTAACTATTACGACTTTTGTGTGCCTTCTTTTCAATGTTGATTAAGAAAATCTTGCAGTTCATTATGTTTGTTTTGATGTTTCCATAAAGATCTTGCATAGCATTTTAGTGTTCTTAATAAAAATCTTGTGTAGTATTAAGGTGTTTCAATCATGTCCTTTGCAATAGGTTGTATTGCCTATAACTTGGGTACTGGAGAAGGTACATCTGTACTTGAAATGGTCGCTGCATTTGAAAAGGCTTCTGGCAAGGTGATATTTTTCTCCATAGTACTTTCTCATGTTCTTCTCTCCCAAATAACCCACATGTAAAGCTTTTTTCATAAAAACATTGCAGAAAATCCCTATGAAATATTGTCCAAGAAGGCCCGGAGATGCAACAGAAGTCTATGCAGCTACAGATAAAGCTCAGAGAGAACTTGATTGGAAGTACGTTGTTTTCTATTCTCACTGATTTTTCAAGAATTCCATCAGTATGAAATTGTTGGTTTTTAGAAACATTTACATGTTTTATGTATGTATCATCGTTATCTCTGTTTATGAATAAACTAGCTTCCTAAGTTTTGGTTATGACCATTACATTATATGACTTTTTCAGGCCAAAGTATGGTATACATGAGATGTGCAGGGACCAATGGAACTGGGCGCAGAACAATCCAATGGGGTACCAGAAAAGGGCTTGAAGTTCATAGTTGTGTGAAAAATAGTAGTAGCAATAATCTCTCGGATCATGTAGATATCCAGGATATCTAGACACCAACACTTAAATAAATTTTTAGATTGACTTGATTGAATACTCTCTTTTTTTTTTTTTTCTTTTACCCTTTTTGAGTTTAGGGATATTGGACTTTACTAGTAAGTCTCCTATATCACCAATAAAATGTGTACTAAGCTCCACTTTCTTTCTTTCTTTTTTTAGGGTAAAAAAAAAACGATTACTCGAATGCTTGTTTAATCTGATTATTCAAAAGACTTAGTTGATGTTTATAAATAATCAGTAATCTATGTTGATCAATCTTGATGATTCTTGAAGTTCATAAAACTCAATCAGAATAGCCCAGAACTCTTGATTGTATGTTCATTAAACTCTTGCTTGCTGACCAGTTCTGACCTTACAGAATTCCTAATTTGCAATCTGCCACATGACAAACTGCTGCTCCCTTTAACATGGTTGTGCTTCAATCTTCTACATACAGCAAAGCAGAGTATACCGTAGCATATACATTAATGGTCGCACAGGCAAGTGGCGTAATGTATTTTATACGTGTATATGTCAGGTTAAAGAAGATGACCTAACTCTATACATTTTGCTGATATATTAATACTGGCGACACATAATTTATTATTTCTGCAAGTAAAAGCAAAGATTAAAGTGTACTTAAAAGAGAGTTGAAATTATTTATATTTCCCTTTCCATCACCTTAATATTCAGCAGTCAACGGGAAATAAAAGCTTATCTTTATCTGCTTATGAAAGCTTTATCGCCACTCGTACAAGAAGGGGCATGGAAAAACACCACAGACCTGAGTTTATATGTTAACGTGGCATGCAAGGATTGGACCTTCCTCCGCTTATTACAAAACTTGTGCTATTTCTATATTGTCAAACTACTCGCAATAAAATAACAAGAGTACTACTTCCTGGAAACTCTGAAGAGGTTCATTATTGTAAAAAGCCAGGCTTGAAAATGCATAAAAAGATTGCTTTGGAGAGGGCCCCAATTTCATTTAGTGAAGGTTTGAGCAAAGTTTCATTTGAAGACAGTGGAGCAGCAGTTGAGACGAAATGAAAGAAGAAAGTAACGTTTTGGTGGTTTCTTGTAGACCAATGGCCAATGTTTCGCCTGTGACAGCAAGCTCTCTGGGTCAACAACAGTTCCCAACTCCATCACCCTTCTCTTTTTCAGTTGCCTCTACACGGTGGAGCTCCAGACGTTCTCCTCATTGTGCCAATCTTTTTCTCCGGTTCTTTGCACTTGTGTTCTCCTTTGGCTCTGCAATCTCACTGGCCGCTCCAACAAAGAATGGCCAAAAACATTCTAGCTTCACTGAACATCCAGAATTAATGTAAGCCTAGCTAAGTGAAAGATTTTTTGTTTAATTTTTTTGAAAAGATCAGAGTTAAGAGTCTGAGACAATAGAGAAAATATCACTAACAAATTTATTTCGTCTAGCACTGAAACCATTAGTAGTGCTAGCGTGGACGATCAAATCTGAAAGATGGTACCCACAAGAAAGTAAAAGGGATTTTAGTTGTTTCTTCCAATTGACATGATATTTGTTATTGTGATTGGCTTCATATAGGTACTGCTTCATTGTAAACATTCTGGCTTTCCTATACTCGGCCTTCCAACTCTTTAAAGGTGTCTGTGACATTGCCCACAGAGGCATTCTGATATCGGACATGATCTCTGATTATATTAGCTTCATCCTTGATCAGGTGAGCACAACCCCATCACTTTTATTTATGCGTTCCTCAGAATTTTTACATATCATGTCAGAAAAATTATCGTTGTTCGGAAGACTAATTCGCTGCTCGCATGTGACAGTTGGTGGTTTACCTCCTCATTTCATCTTCTTCAGTGGCAATACCGGTCATTCAACATGTTGAACAAATTGAATCACTCTGGAGGGCAGCCATCATCTCCACTAGCATGTCCTTTGCAACTTTTCTCGTTATTGCAACTTGTACCCTTCTATCAGGCTACAAGCTTTGCAAGAGAATCATCTGGTGATGTTTCATGTTGCTCTTGTAAATTTTCATGTTCATGTTAAACTTCTCAGGCAGCTTTGTCCCACATGTAAAGTTCGAAAATGAATAAACAAGTGTAAAATCTTTTCTTCTTCTTTCTCTAATTAATTTTTTCATTTCCCTCTTACACATACATCTATTATAATATTTCTCTAGCAAAACAAAATTTCAGCTTCAAACAACTTGCTCAGTATAATATATTAGTTCTCAATCCAGGCAAAGTTTCATTTACTTCTGATCAAATATCTAGTTATGCAGGGAAAGTGAATATAATGTAGGTTAATAGTTGGAAAAAGAGGTTTAAGTCATAAGTTCTCTACAACACAGGTCATGAAAAGACAGGATCACTGTATTCACGCCACATAATTGGTATTTCATATCTTAATACTATTTCAAATCTTTTATAGAAAGGTATACCAAGCTTCCTATAAACATTACCGCATTACAATCACTAATTGGTAAAGAAAATGGATTAGTCCCCTTCAACATTACCTCTAATGTATCTTCTGTAAGGCAAATAACCCAAGGAAACTGTCATCAGTCAATTCTCCAAAGATGCTATGGAGAACAGAAGAAAATTTATCATCTGAGAGCCTGTAAAGTTTTATCTTCGTTGGTTACAACAAGCTTGCCCTCAGTGAACTCGCAAGATGGAATAGAAACACCAAGCTGCTTTTGCAGCTTCTTCACAACAAATACTTCCGACTCCTCACATATAGTAACCACAGTTCCCTTCCTGCCTAGCCGACCTGTTCGACCAGCACGATGTGCATAGTGAATTGAATCAGTGGGTAAGTCTAAATTAATGACAAGATCACACTCAGCCACATCCAAACCCCTTGCTGAAAGTTCATTTGTTACCAGAACTCTCACTTCTCCATTCTTAAATCTTTTCAAAGTTGTTGATCTAGCAAGTTTGCCAAGATCCCCATGCAGCTCAGCTGCTTTCATGCCACGAGCCTCTAGTTTGAACACAGCATCTTTTAGCTGCTTAGTATGGTTCATGAAGGCTATCACAGACTTAGCATCAAGTGCATGAACACACCTCCTTAAAGTGTCCACCTTGTGTTGCAATTTTGTGACACAATGATAGTGTTTCAGTGCAGGGGGTAGGCTCTGTTCAGTAGCCTTAGCCTGCACATTAGTGTTTGAGCTTGAACTAGGTTTAGTCCCAGAAAAAGTTATTGATCCAGACATGGGGAGAGATTCAAGTGGGATAACATTTTTGGCTTGAACAAGAAGTGGGTCATGTCCCCAACTCCTAGCTGCCCTTATCACTGAGAATGGCACTGTTGCAGACACCATAATAGTCTGGCGTTCAGTTCGCCGGTCTAAGCCTTTTGGTCCACAGGGATCTGCACCTGATCTCTTCCCTACATGTTCCACTATCCGGTGCATGGACTCCCGGAAATTAAATGCAAGGAGCTCATCAATTTCATCCAAGACCAAGAAACGACAACCATGGGTGTGAAGCTTCCCAGCCGCACTGATCTCTGCAATACGACCAGGTGTCCCAACAACAATTGCTGGCTTGTTTTTCTTAAGAGCTTCTTCCTGCCTTGAACGGTTTGCACCCCCTACAAGTTGCTGAACCACTTTCTTATCCGAAGGTCCTAGCATTTTCTCAATCTCCCTCACAATTTGCATGCCCAGCTCCCTGGAGGGAGCCACAATTACTGCTTCAATCTCTGCTTTCTTCCAAGATTCACCATCAGAAGATTTATCCTTAAGTGGACCTACTTCAGAAAGTATAGGAAGGAGATATGCCAATGTCTTTCCTGAACCTGTATAAGACTGAATGACAACATCATGATTCTTGCAAATTGTAGGAATTGCCATAGATTGAACATCAGTTGGAACCTTGAAACCTTCCCTGTCTAGCCTCTCTATCAACAAAGGTGGGAGCCCAAGCTCAGGAAATGACTTTGCAGCAAATGGAGCTGACTCTATCTCAAGCGATTGTTTTGCCCCAAAAGCCTTGGTAACGTTGCTTCCAACTGCATTTACTTTACTTTTGGGGACGGTGATAAGACTGTGTTTCTTAAGTTTGTTAGTTTGATTCTTGTCTGCTGTTTCAATCTCACTCTTGAATCCAAGGCTTGCAAGAGTAAGAGATTCCTGGCCAAGATTAGCCTGACTTAGGAAACGTACACCACTGTGGGACCAAGCCATCCTAGAAACACACGAAAACTTTTGTAAAGGTAAAGAGTCCCCCACAAGGAGGAGCAACCGAGTTGGAACTATGGATGTCATCTTGGGTAGATTTAGTGGTAGCTCACCCCAGCAAAACTGCAAAAACTGTGGCAACAGAAGGCTATTGAAACATACACGTTGTTTTTTTCTCAAGCTGCAATTTCAAATTCATTAAAACATGAAAAAGAGTCAGGTTCAAGAAAAAGAAATATCATGGGTATCTTCGAGCTTCTTTGCATTCAAGAACAAAAAAAAGGTCTAGCAATTCGTAAGCCGAGAGTATACCAAATTAATAACAACATGACTCCACAAGTGACACAATTATAAAGCTTAACCATGTCGATAATGTTGATAAACCCATAAAGTTATTCAGCAGCATCTTCCTTAAAAATTAACATTTTAACTATTTAAAAAAAAAAAAGTCCTGAGGTGAATCAATCCTAATGATTTAGGAGGTCTACAAACCAAAAACTACAGCCAGCATTCTGACGCTTGTAAATGCCGTTGCTTCTAAATACTGTTAAATCATTTGAAACCTTATTTAGTTTTATGGTTGATATGAAAATGATAATAGGGCCTCTTCTTATTTTAAGTCCTTTCCCAATTCCATGAAAAGATAGGCCATTGTAGATTGGTTGAGGCATTTTACCAAACAGTTGGATAACATGGACATTAATATATAGCAATGCGTACTTTCAAGCCAACTAAAAAGATTATAAAAAAAATAGCAGAGAAAGAATATTACAGACAAAATTAATGTTAATCCATTTTTATAAGAGGAGAACGAACCAAATTTATGCTTTTGCTTTGCAGTCTGCTATGGGAAGAAACTGAGATGGGACTGTGGTGGATGGATATTTCTGTTTGGGTATTTAAACGCCACGTACAGAAGAGAAAACGAAGCCGTTCCAGGTGTTTGACTTAAACGCACCGTTTTATTTGAAGCACACAGGAACAGTATTGTTTGGAGTTAGGCTATTACACACATCTACATTCATTATTGAAAGGGTAATTATCATGCGACCTCCTTATATTTGGCGAAGTTTCAAACCCCACCCTTTTCACATAAACCCCCAACCGTTATTGAAAAGACCCGAACCCGACATGAATGTTTTGTAAAAGAGTTCCAACAAAAAAAAAAAAAAGGGTAGTTAGTGCCCTCATTCTTTGAGAACGTTTTGTAAATAGAATCTTGACTGAATCTACATTGGTGCATCTTGTTTTTGGTCAAAAGCCTAGTTTTGATAGGGATGTATCGATTTCATTTCAAAATGAAGGAGAAGTAATGTTGATACTTTCAAAGTACTGATGGAGAGATTTAGAATGACCCCTTTTCTGAAAAAGTAATACTTGAACTACGAGACAAATATTGATTTGAATTCATAGATTTAGAATGACCCACTTGCTAAAATGAATGGATTCAATGCTTAAGCTATCAAATACAAGGTTGTTGAATATTAATATTAAGTTGTTGCTTTTATAGGCAGCCAGTGCTATGGGTGGTGTGGATTTAAAAGACTCGAACCCGACATGAATTTGATACGAACCCGACTAAAGTTAACCATGTTGACCAACCCGATCAACTCGACAACGCGACCCAAGCCCAAGCTAATCCGAACCCTAGCCAACTGAACATGTCGTGTTTATTTGAAACCAAACCCGATCACGGTTCCATTTTTGTTAACCCATCGGGTTGTCAGGTTGAGTCAAGTTGGTCCAAACCCGACCTGACCTATGTCCACCCTTATTTCATACACTTCTAACCAAAACAATAATAAACCATTAAACTCCACCAATAAACTATTCGATCATTCCTCCTCCTTTTACCAAAGTTATTCTTTCCTTAACCTTTAAATCTTTGGAAAATTATAACAAATGTTTAAAATGAGGAAGTCAATTTGAAAAATGTCTAACTCCCACTTTTTTATAATTTCCTATCCACTTTTACATGAGATGACTAAAATGTCCCTCCTTAAAGACACCAAACACACTCCCCCTTTCAACTCTCTCTCTCACAAACCAACCCACTCTCTCATCCCTCTCATAACTGGCGGGGTGAAGGTTGAAAACTATGCTAGAAAAAATCAGAGCAAAGTCGCCAAAAAGCCCTGAAACGCCAAAAAACCCTGAAACATCGAAAAACCCAGTTGGATCAGTCCAATCCCCTGGTGGTATGATTTGACTGGGTTTTCTAATGTTTCAGGGTTTTCCCACAAGTTTACGACACTTTTCAATGACTTTTCCAGGTTTTTAGTGATTTTTCTAGTTTTGACGGCTTTTTTCTTCTTCTTCTTTTCTGCTATAGTTTTCAACACTTCCAAACTTTCCAAAAATCATTTAAAAATTATGAACAACACAATACCCATTTTAAACAAAAAACATCAACATCAATTATCCATTCGCTTGCCGTGGCTGGTGTGTTACTGATGGAGACCCCGATCCTAGGCCGGTAGATATTGCAACACTTAGCCTAACAGAGGCTATGATCTCCACAACACACACCGCTAACTTCGTCGCCGAAGCTAAATTTGGACTATGGCAAGGAAAACCTTAAACCACACTTTTCTTGCTCTCACACAGTAAAGACCACACAAGAGACAAGCCCAAGCACTAGGCCGTAAAGATAGCACATGCACCGAAGATAATAAGTAAATGCTTAAGAAAGAGTCTAAGCTCTGATTTACTAAATATTGAATAATTGAATGAATGAACACAAATGAGCTCTAAGGCTCTATTTATAAAGTGGTCACAGTAGTGAAGTCCTACTAAGACTCTCTATTCACATCCTCTATCGCAACTAAAAGATAAGATAAACCTAATCTAATCTAAATAGATCATTATCTCATCATTATCTTCATGGTCATCATTATCCCATTATTATATTAATGTTTAGAGAACTACTTGTAACTTTTATCTTCTAGAAGGATAATGCCACAATATTGTCACATAAGCATCTGATAGATAATGCCACGTTATCACCACGTCAACATCTCGGCCACGTCAGTATCTCTGTCATGTCAGCCACCTTTGCCACCTCAGCATCAACTAAGTCATCCTTTTCTATCATGTCAGCTTCAGCCTTATCTTGCGTTCCTAATGGTATTGAACAAGTTTGTTCTTTCTTGAGTATAGCTGATGTACTCGCTTGGCTTTGTAACCTCTGTTATTTATTGCGTTCCTGGGACCTCTTTACATCCAGGTTATATTTCAACTTACTTAGGTCCTCAACATTCTCCCTCTCTTGGAGAAGCACCTTGTCCTCAAGGTGAAAATCATGAAATCTCATCTTGATCTCATCATAGTCCTCCCAAGTGGCTTCCTCTCGTGGTGTCTGATTTCATCAAATAAGTACACGCCATACCTTCCTTCAAGCATCTCCTCGACTCACGATTTGAAAGCGTAAAGCTTCTTGTGGTTGTAGCAACATTCACCCCTCCTCATCAAACTGGGGCAACTCCTCAATAATCTTCCTTTTATCACCCACCCTCTTCTTCAATAATAACATATAAAAAATAGAGTGCAACTTGTAGGCTATAATTCCTACCTTCTGAATGATCTCAAATGGGCCACAATATTTTTGGGCCAATTTGTAAGAAGTAGTCTTACTAATAATCCGTTGTCTACTTGGTATGACTCGGAGATATACATAGTCTCTTACCACAAATTCAACATCGCGTCGTGACTAGTCAGCATACTTTTTCATCCTCTCTTGGGCACGTTTCAACTCAACTTTTAGCTTAGCTATAGCCTCATCATGAGCACATAACTTAACATTTGCTTGTTGTACTCCACTGGTGCCAACTGTATAACTTGATAATCCAGGTGGTACTCGTCCATAAACTGTCTGATATGGACTTATCCTGATAGAAGCATGGTATGATGTGTTATATCATAGTTCAGCCCACAATAAGTACTCAGACCATTTTTACTGTCGATCAAAACAGAAATAGCGTAAATATTACTCCAACGTCCCATTAATGGCCTCAGTTTGGCCATTTGTCTGCGGATGGAACGCTGATGAAGCTATCAAGTTACTACCTTGCTGTGAAAATAACTCCTTTCAGAAGGCACTCATAAAAATAGCATCCATATCTGACAGCATAGTTCTCGGAATAGTTTTATGTTTTATCACGTGTTGGGTAACGTCTCGAGCAACATCCTTGGCAGTGAATGGATGTTTCAGTGGTATGAAATGGGCTACTTTGCTCAACCTGTCAACCACATTTAGAATAACTGTATATCCATCACTATGCGGTATACCTCCAATGAAGTTCATGATCACATCCTCCCGAATCCGTTCTGGTATTGGTAGAGGCTAAAGTAGGCCCTTGATATGCGTATTTTCTGACTTATTCCTCTGGCAAGTATCACATTCTTTTATTGTGGTCTTCACCTCTCACTTGATGCCTTCCCACCAAAAGAATAACTTGACTCGCATATAAGTTCTAAACCAGCCATAATGTTCCTCTTCCTTTGAATTGTGAAAGTGACTAAGTATCTTAGCCCGTAACCCTAGAACATTGGGCACGTAGACTCAGGCCTTGTACCATAGATACCCTGCTTCAATTCATACTTCTTCATTGTAGGGTCACATTTGTCCAGCCTGTCAATAATTTCTTGACTTCGTGGATCCATTACTATGGCTTCACGGATTTCTTTCCATACTTGCCATTCTGCCCCACTAAATGCATGTAATTGTGCCTCATCTGATGTACATACAATCCACAATGCTTTACCTTCTTCCCGTCTAGACAACGCATCTGCCATGTGATTCTCACGACCAGGCTTGTAAACAATCTCATACTCAAAGCCCAATAATTTCACAAAGAACTTTTATTGTTCTGGGGTGACAATCTTCTACTCCATGAGCCCGCGCAAAGGCTACTGATCTGTCATGATTCTGAACTTCTAACCCAGCAAGTGAGGCCTTCATGCCTTGACAGTATAGATGATAGCTAGCATCTCTTTTGCATAAACAGACCATGCTTTCTTCATTGGCCCAAGTGTTCTTGACATGTAGGCCACTAGTCTTCCTTCTTGACTCAATATTGCCCCAATACCATTCTAACACACATCTGTGTGAATTTTGAATGGCTTGCTAAAGTTTGACAATGCAAGCACAGGTGTCTCTGTCATAGCTTTCTGCAAAGCTTGGAAAACCTTCACAGCTTCAATACTCCACTCGAAAGCATCCTTTCTTAGTAAGTTTGTGAGTGGTCTTACTATAGCACCATAACGTTGAACAAATCACCGATAATAACTGGTGAGTCTGAGAAACCCTCGCAATGTTGTTACATTCTTTGGATTAGGCCAACTGAGCATTACATCAATCTTCCTCTGGTCTACCTTGACACCCTCACCTGAAATGATGTGTCCTAGGTATTCTAACTCTTCCTTCACAAACTCACATTTAGAAAGTTTGATGAAGAAATGGTGTTGTCGCAGTATGACAAGTGTCTGTTCTAGATGGTCAACATGTTCTTCTAAGCTACGAGAATAGATAAGAATGTCATCAAAGAAAACCAGGATAAACTTCCACAGGTGAGACTTGAATATGTCATTCATTGTTAACTGAAATGTGGATGGGGCGTTGTATAACCCGAATGGCATCACTAAGTACTCAAAATGCCCATGGTGTGTTCTGAAAGTCGTTTTATAGATGTCCTCCCCTCGCATCCGTATCTGATGATAACCCACTCTCAGATCCAGCTTTGTAAATATTCTGGCCCCATGTAACTCGTCCAACATATCATCAATTATTGGGATAGGAAATCTATCCTTGATTGTTGCTTCATTAAGGGCGTGATAGTCGGTACAAAAGCGCCAACTGTAATCCTTCTTCTAAACCAATAGTACTAGTGAAGAGAAAGGAGAATTGCTAGGCTTAATAATCCCCTGGCCAAGCATTTCATCAACTTGTCGCTCAATCTCATTTTTTTGATAATAAGCATACCTGTAAAGAGCTACGTTTATTACCTTTTTTCCATCTGTCAAGCATATTTTGTGATCATATGCTCGTTGTGGTGGGAGCCCTTGTGGTTCAGTCAACAAATCACGATATTGTTCTAGTAACTGTTACACATTTTGAGGGAGTATTTCATCTGTAATAACCGTATTTAGGGTAGGTGTACATACCTCATCTGTATCAGATGAGGTTGTAGGATTACGGTGAAACACTCGGTGTCATTTTTGCAAATGCACTTCATCTTATTCATCTTACATTGATGAGTCTCGGATGGGCTCAAAACTTGCCACGTGCACTCTCGTCCGTGTAACTCGAACTGCATGCTCATCTTGTTGAAGTCTGAAGTGATCTTTCCAACATTCCTAAGCCATGCATTACCCAAGACCACGTCAAGTCCTGCCAGATTCAGCGCGTACAACTCGACCTCAATTTCCACCCCTTGAACTAGGAGATGGGCTCGTTTTATTACGTGTGAACATTATAGTTTCTCTCCATTTGCCATTTTCACATCAAAGGCATCAATTGGAATGGTTTGTAGGTGCAGATTCTTCACCAACTTACTATTCACAAAGTTGTGGGAGGCTCCACTATCAACTAGCACATATACTTCTCGGCCTCTGATAGTTGCCAACAATCTCATGATTGTAGGCTTCATTAGTCCCTTCAAAGCATTGAAGGTCAGCTCACCCTCAGTGAAGTCTTCCTCCAAAGAGTTGACTTTATCTCTCTCATCATCATTAGGTTGTTCCTCCTCTATATCATAATTTTCATCATCACTAGCCAAGATAATTGAGAAGAATTTACCTTGTTTACACTGGTGGTTTGGAACCCACTTCTCATTGCACCTCAGGCATAAGCCTTTCTTGATCCTTTTCTTGACTTCTTTAGGTGACAACCTGGGCCTGATAGGCTCACTGCGCCTATTCTCAGATGGGCCATTGGTTGTTGGTTTGCGCCAAGGCCTTTCAGGAGGTTTTGAAGGTCGTGGTGCTTCTCTCATGTGCGACCGTCCTGCACTCACTAACTGTGATAGCCGAATACATTGGGCCAAGCTGGTTGGCTCACTCATTTTGACCTCACGTCCAAGTCATGGAAGTAGACCTTCCAGAAAAGTAGCCATCAAAGCACTATCTGGCCAATTGCGAACCATTTTCGAAAGTCTTTCAAATTCTTCCAAGTAAAGCTCGAGGGAGCCCTCTTGCTTTATCTTTGCTAACTGCCCTTCATAATTCACTAGGGTCAGCGGCCCAAACCGATCCACAATCTCCCTAGTAAATCTTGTCTAGCCCAATTGTCTTCTTTCACAAGTATAGGAACTTTTTAGCCAACGCCACCACTGGTTGGCCTTACCAAGCAAATAGTATAAAGCAAAATTCACTCATTCCTCTGGATCCATGTCATGTCAAGAGAAATAGTATTCTACCCTGTAAATCCATTCACCCGGATCTCCTTTCTCAAATGTGAAAAATTCCATCTTAGGCTTGGCAGGTTGCCTATGCCTAGATTGTTGACGTCGATCTCTACGCCTTAATGAATGGTCACTCAGGTAACCATCATCTTCATAATCATCATCTCAATCATAGTACTTATCTCGTCTATGATCGTGCCTACGATTAGCCATTGGCCTTATCTACGCTTGGATTATTTGTCGACTTTCCACACTCCTATTATGGCCACCAAGATTGTCTCGCTCTGAGGGATGAAGACCCACCTCGTCCTTATCAATGGTAGGATTAGCCACAATTGTAGATTGAAGCCTTCCCCAGTTGGGTTGGGTTTCAATATTCTCCTCACGATATACCTCCTTTGATGAGCTTGCTCTCAGCGGAGTCTGTTGAGATTACTCCCCAAGTTTCGCCGCCATCATTGCCATGAGTTGGCTCATCATCTGTGCATTTTGGTTGCTCGTACTTTTGATTTCCTCAATTGCTTCTTCAATCCATGCCACACGTTCGTTTAGTGAAAACTGCCTACGGTTGGTATTGGATCGCTCTTCGATAGTATAATCAAGATTGCTGAAAGTTCCTGTTATGTTACCTCTCAACAAAAGCACTAATGGATGGAGGCCCCGATCCTAGGCCGGTAGATATTGCAACATTTAGCCTAACAGAGGCTATGATCTCCACAACATACAATGCTAACTCCGTCGTCAAAGCTAGATTTGGGCTATGGCAAGGAAAGCCTTAAACCACACTTCTCTTGCTCTCACACAATAAAGACCACACAAGAGACAAGCTCAATCACTAGGCCATAAAGACAGCACAAGCACTGAAGATAATAAGCAAATACTTAAGAAAGAGTCTAAGCTCTGATTATTGAATATTGAATAATTGAATGAATGAATACAGATGAGCTCTGAGGCTCTATTTATAGAGAGGTTACAACAATGGAGTCCTACTAAGACTCTTTATTCCCATCTCTATCGTAACTAAAAGATAAGATAAACCTAATCTAATCTAAATAGATCATTATCCCATCATTATCTCCACGTTCATCATTATCCCATTATTATCTCCATATTTAGAGAACTACTTGTAACTTCCATCTTCTAGAAGAATAATGCCGCGTCATTGCTACATAAGCATCTGATGGATAAAGCAACGTCATTACCATGTCAGCATCTCTGTCACGTCATCCACCTTTGCCACCTCAGCATCAGCTAAGTCATCCTTTTCTGTCATGTCAGCTTCAGCCTTATCTTGCGTTCCCAATGGCATTGAACAAGTCTGTTCTTCCTTGAATATAGCCGATGTACTCGTTTGACTTTGTAACCTCTGTTGTTTCTTACATTTCCGGGACCTCTTTGCAGCCAGGTTATGTTTCAGCTTACTTAGGTCCTCAACAGTCGCCTCCATGTTGTCGTTGTCGATGCCGGTTGTAAGAGAGATGAGAAAATGGGTTGGTTTGTAAGAGAGAGAGTTGAGAGAGGGGGAGTTGTTGGGGTTTCTTCAAGGAGAGGTATTTTAGTCATCTAATTTGAAAATAGATAGAAAAATTATAAAAAAAAAATGGGAGTTAGATATTATTTAACTTAACTCCCTAATTTTAGACATTTGTTATAATTTCTCTAAACCTTTTTCAATTAGATTCGGCTCCTAGAAGGTAGGATTAAGTTTAGGGATGACAATTTGACTCATTGGGGTTAGGGATTGATCGAAGTACGAGGCAAGTCTTATCCCACTTTGATAATAGTTAAGGGCAGGTTTGAGGCAAAAAAGAGTTTCCATCTACACTAAAATCAAACAACCTTTATTCCAATACATGTTTGCCTTTATTCTAAATAGATCAATTATTAATAGAAAAATTCCCCCAAGGCGCTTGTTAGTTGTCAGTAGGGCTAGGCATAATAACCCGACCCGTCGGGTTGACCCGAACCCGACCCGAAAAGTCAGGTTTTTTTCGGGTCAATTTTTTTGGAAACCCGAATTCCGGTCAGTCATCTCTGACCCGTCGGGTTTCGGGTCACAATCGGGTCAGTATACCAAACCCGAAAACCCGACCCGACCCGTTGGAAAATGCTTCTAAAAATCTTTGCCAGTGGTAAGATTCGAACCCCATCCCTTTTGCAAGCCCTATGATCATTCTATCACTAGGCTGAAAGCCTTTTTTAACCTTATTATGTAAAATATTTTATTTATTACATAATATCCATATAAACTTTTGATAAAATTTAGGGCGATGTGATTCGAACCTGCCACATGCACATTCAAATTCCTATCCCGCCTCTTACCGCTAGGCCACAATTCACCTAAGGTATATTTTGTAAAAAATTTTATTTATTGTATAACGAAACCCGACCAAAACCCGACCTGACCTGACAAAGTCAACGGAGTTTGACTACCCGAAACCCGATGTATAACCTGACCCGACCCGACCTAACCCGATCCGCCGGGTTCATTTTTGCCAAAACCCGAATTCGGGTTGGATTTTTCTAACCCGTCGGGTTTCGGGTCAGCGTCGGGTTGGACGAAACCCGACCCGACCCGACTATTAGCGTAATAAAAGCAATCTTAGAGGATTCAGTGGAAATCAATCTTGGAGGATTCAGAGGAAACAATCTTGGAGGATTCTGTGGAAGAAATATTTACTTACCATTCAAGAAATAATTGAGGATTCAATGGAAAGCAATCTTGAAGGATTTAGAGGAAGCAATCTTAGAGGATTCCGTGGAAGAAATATTTACTTACCATTCAAGAAATAATTCCTTATCATTTCTCTTGTTATTTAAAGTCATTTATTTCTTATTGTATGTAGCCTTGTGCTTACCTTCTCCTTCACGGAGTTTACAATAAAACTTTTAATTTCAGTTTCTAGTTTATAGTTTTATGTTTATTTTTCCGCAATAATTCAAATTTTCTTCACCGACCCGTGCCCACCCCTAGTTGTCAGTTGAAGAAGCAGACCAACGTGCATGGCATCTATCTTCTTCATTCGAACTTTCCAGGCCTCTCTAAGCCGTTTTACGCAGTCCTTTTCTCTTGCCATGCCACCACGAGCTGCTGATACCTCATCCTCCTCGTAACGTAACAACAACGAAAGGATAGTTAGTGCATGTTCGATGCTCGCGGACCCTTTAAATCGAATAAAACCAGGTGCCAGAGTACACTGTGTAGATATTTACAGTGTCAAGTTTTGTCTTTGTCTTTTATTCTCCAGTAAGTAGAAAGTATTCTTAGTCCATTTCTCAATTTTCTCTGTTCCTATCACAGGTATGATCATTGCTCATTCGTTACCAATACTTCTGCCTTAGATGATATGATATAATAGTAGCGTCTGCTGCAAACCTTCATATGTTTGTTGGTTTTGATATGAGATTCTGAGTAGAGGATGAATTATGATCGAGTTGATTGTTTGGATAAAGTTCTGATTTGATCTATTCATGCTCTTTCTATGCAGTTTAAACGCAACTATCTTCATGTTAATTTATTTTTTACTTTTAAGAAACAAAGTTGTGAGATTTATCTAATCTGTGTATCTGGTTGCAACTTACTGCCTTTCTTCTGTTTGGGGTCCATTGTATTGTTAGTGAAAATATCAGAATCGAATTTCATACCTTGGATGCTGCTATAATCTTATTACGAGAAGTATTATCAATTTATGATTCTTATCTGAAGTTACTCTGTCAGGCTAATCGAGGCAACTTGGAAAGTTCTTGGCTTGTTTTGTGCATCCGAGGCAACAACCATTACAGCTACCAAAAGATGAAGTAATTTACACTACCCCTTAAAAAACTCTCGTGTGTGTATATATATATATATATATATACACATATAATTTTCAGTTTTCTGTTCATCAATGATACTATCTCTAGAGTTATTAATTACATCCTTTAGAAGATGTAATGGCAGATGAAGTTCTGGTCCCGTTAGTCGGCTCATACACTGAATTTCTGATGCAATATAGGAACCCAAGGCAGAATTATGAACGACTTATGCCATCAAACAACCATTAATGTCCACTATTTTCCTTTCACCGCTTCATCATTTTAAATAGAGATGTTGTCGTTGTGAAATTGGTATGGTGCGACTATCTAAGTCTTTTCAAATAGGCCTCCACAGGTTGGCTACTGTTGTTTGTTACTCGTTAATTATTCAAAATTCCTTTGACAAACTGTTTTTTTTTTTTTTTCATGAAAAAAACTAAATCAATATCATCAAGATACTGAGTCCATCTTTTTTCTTTTTTCTTCACAAAATTTGAATGATGATGAACTATAGCATAAATGAAAATTATAATGCAATCCGGTTAAAAAAAAATAACTTAGCTATTCAGGCCAAGGTAATATGGTGTGTAATATCTGTTCACAGTATAGTTTCCTCGTGACAAGAGAGGGAGTGATAAAATGTACTAAATAGAAAAAGTTACCTTACAGTTCACTATTTTGAATCTTTGATATTCAGTTTAACCGAATGGTGATATCCAAAAGCAGGTTAACCACACATCATTCCTATTTCAAAAGAAAAAAATCATACGTTGATATCATCTTTTTGGGCACAGGGTATGTGTACGCTGCGATGAAGCTATCCTTGATGAAATCAACACGCACAAACCCTCTAGGGGCAAAATAGATGAACCTAAGACACCATATCATCCAATGCTCGAGGAAGATGGTAAGGAGAAGTCCTCTAGCTAGCAGCTGTTGGCTTTGGAAACTTTCACAACTGATTGATTAATATTGTAAATGTCATTCTTATTCTAAAGGGTTCAGATTCTCCTGCAAGGGATTCCGCAGCTGACAGCATTAGTGGCTTTAAGTGAAAATAATTTCAGGAGATTTAATAGATGGACATCATCCAATGATGAGGATAATGCCAGGAACATAAAAGAAGGTTCTGTATAAAGTTTATGTTTTCAACTTCTTTTTCGGGGTCCATAAAAGAAGGGCCTATGAACTTTGAAGACCACAGGAGAAGGGGATTATGATGAGTTCAAGAAGTTGAAAGAACTGCAGCAAAAGGGTCCTTTCTGGAATACGAAGATGATTACTCTCATCATAAGGGAGGAAATAGTTAGTCCTCATCTCTTAGTATTGACATTAGCGAAACACATATTGACAGTGATGATGAAATACTGAAAACAGTAGACATCCAGGGAGACTAATGAAGAGATTTTGCCTGAAAATCCACATCTATGTAGTTAAGAGGACTTCAGGATCTGGCAAAATGACCTATAATTTTCCAATTAATATGCTTTTCCTGTCTCTGGTAAAAAAAAAAAAATTTAACATTTTCCTAACCTGAGTCCTGGGCTGAAAGCAAAAGCTTGTCACATATGATTCCTTAACGATACCTTAGCTGTAAAAGCATTTTCTTTTCCTCAAGGATGTCAAATAGTATTGAGCCTTGTCCCAATCGGGCATCTATAAAGGCCCCAACCTGACGTCAAAGGAGTTCTAAATTTATCATCGAACGTGGCCAAAGCCAAAGCCGGTTCCAGTTCTTGTTGCTAGCAAGCTGGTCAATGTGATGTGGACCGCGCAACACCCAAAACAGTCACGAGCGCAGATTAGGCTAAACACCAAGACTGCCGACTAATGGCACTAGTTAAACAGTATATGCTATGCGCTTTTTGTTGGGAAAAGAACTTCACGGTGAGAAGAGAAACATCTAATCTAATCTCTCTCACTTGACTGGAGAAACAATTATGTATTCGAAAAGGTTGCTTTAATTTCCTAAAATATGAGTTGCTATGGCCAGTATTTTATACCAATTTCCATCACAAAAGTCAGAAATGCCAAGGCCAAATATTCTCACGTCCAACGGTCCAAGTAATTTGTGAGTTAGAAAAGCGGCATAAACTTTACTAGAGGAAACGAAAAAGGCAAAATTTAGACCTCGAAGAGTTGAGGTAGAGATTCTCTCTCACAACCAGACCCGCATCAACATTATAAAGTAGCTGCGAGGTGAGCATATAACTATATATATAACAGCACTTTATTTTTATGTTGAGGAAATGACGAGAATTTTTTTAGTAAAGAGAAAGCAATTCTTAATTTCTCATTGATTAAGATGGAATGTTTGACTTAATTAAACAAGTAAGAGAAACATTAATGGGTTTTAGGTTAAAATTCCATTTGTAGTCTTTTAAACTTTAGTATAGATGAGAGGTGCTGAGGTGACACACTAACTATCTGTCCTAATCTCTTTATTTTGACAAATTTTTTTAGGTTATTCCTAGATCAGAAATCCCTTATTCACCAACAAGAGATGTGTGATTCACTACATTTTAAAATGATTAAATTTTTTTTTGACAAATTACTTTCACACTTTTGATTCATTATACTATAGAAAATATAATACAAAAATAAACAATCAATTCATATCACATAACACATAATATGATATAGGTGGGACTACTTTCACGAATTCTTTTGATTGATTACGTAAATTACACTCGCTTACGACGTAAATTATTTCTTTGAATTTAAAAGATTAAGTTTTACTTTCAAAACCCATCATAATACCAAATATGACTCTTATTAAAATAAATCCTATAAATACTTGTTTTCTTAAATAAATCCATCAAATAGTAAACATATTTTCTTTTTTAAAAATAAAAAGCTTCTATAAATAATTTGTTGGGAAATATTATTTTTATTTAATTTTAATTTAAAGAAATAGTAATGTGTTTGATTCAATTAACTTAACCAAGCTATTAGTACTATATCAAATCTTATACTATACCCCACAAATTATGAATTTTATAGTAGTTAATTCGGTCATTAATATGTAATGTACTTGTATGGTGAGTGTTTTAAGATTTCATTAAAGTCCTTTTTTTTAGACAAAAATCAACAAGAGAAACAACCTTTCATAAGAAATAATAATAACAATAATAATTACGAACAAGTGTTGTAATTTATAATATGTTCTATATTTTTGTATGACTTTAGTTAATTATTTCAATTTACTAAATATTCTTTATTTTTATGAAATTTTTGTTGAATCTTTTTTTTAGTAGATGTTGATTAGTTTATTTAAATAGTTCATGATATAAAAAAAATAGATGTAGAGGTGACGGTAAAAAATAAAAGATGTTTAAATTAATTAAGTTTATATATACTTAGTTATAAATTATTCTAAGATATTTTTATAATAAAAAGTAGGTGTATTAATTTAAAAAAAAAAAGGTCACAAATAACCCTATATTATAATATATTATTGGGTTGTTAATAACTTAAAACAAATGGTAAAAGATCGATAGAATAATAACCTCATTAGAAATATTATATTATATTATATTACATTAAATAATTAAGGTTCAGAGTTATTGAATTAGTAAAAAAAGTTATCTTTTAATTTTTTAATTTTAAATAAAAAAATATATATAAAAAGAAATTATAGTATGTATTAAAAAATGGAGTGGACATCCTCTACGTTCAAAAAGGGTAACTGATGCGGATGTGGTTTTAGTTGATATTTTAACCATTTAACTGTTAACAAGGAGGATACAGGGTAAAAGGAATGGTCCCAAGTGATGAGTAGAAATTGGCCACATGGCAATGTGGATTATCCAATCACAGCCTTACATCAATATTCCACTCCAAAACCCCTTATCTTTTTGCAAGGAAATGGAGCAGGAACTGACTGGTCTTCCTTAGCCAAACCGACACGTGTACGCAACAGTACTAATAATCAGCAAGCAAGAGGAAACGAAAGATAGAGAGAGAAGGAAGCTTCTGGAAAAGACCTTGCACTTCTGGCGCCTTCCTATCCCCATCAGGGCCCCACCTTTCCTGGCCCTTTTACTTCTTTTCTAATCCTCTTTCTATTTCCCTTTCCTTCTCGAACCCACCCTTTCTTTCTCTCCCCTCCCCCTCCGCCTTATCATTAACTCCAACCAGAACTTTCTAGAAGCAACACATCCGAACATACCACAGACGCTCACACTTCGCTCTCTCTCTC
>JANLJB010005763.1:0-10854 GCA_026212285.1 Bursera cuneata
TTTTTTTATTTAAAAATCAATCTTAAAGAAAAAAAAAAGTATATCTTGTTATATATTATAATGAATTTCACCGACTGAAGTAAGGCGGTGTAGAGTTGATTGGCTTACACTTTGGCTGTTTTTAACTGGTTGTAGTGGCCGGCTGAAATCACTATAATTTTATACTTTCTCGTTCTTGCCAATTCTTCTATCTTTGCTCTCCTCGTGGCCCATTGCTATCATAGTTCCAGAAACAAATAGCCTACTATTTATATTCAATTATATTCTTACAATCTACGTTAAATTATAACAAGTTATCGGTACGAATATAATAGGTATATTCTTACAATTTACATTAAATTATAACATATCCAAATAACTAAAAACCAATGCCTAGGCGGCGTGTTTGATGGGGTCGTCCACCTGCAACCAAAGTCAGAAATCTCTTATTCTATTTCCTCCAAAGCCTTAATATTATTTTATCCTTCCATTATCCATCCCTTTACTGAAATTATTTTCTAGTAATTAACAACGTAGTATTTACTTTATTATTTTGAATTGGAAGGCACATGAAATTCGCAAGAAACTTAGAGGAAAGCAACTGGAAAACTTATGGGTAGAGAAATACTTTTACGATCATTTTTAAATATATTTGAAGTAGATTTTTTAGCAAAATAATAATAATAACTTACCATCAAATCATTATTAATTTTCTTTTGTGATTTAGAAAAATATAGTTTTAACATTCAATGGTTTTGGTTTTAGTAAGTGAAAGAAAAAAAGAAAAAAAAAAGTTAATTACTAATTTGCCCTCCTCAAAAACACAAAAAAATTCATCCCATCTCCAAACTTTTCAGAAACCTTCGTTCTGTTAAAATATGAGTAATTATCATTGACCACCCTACCTTTTTCTTTTTTGTCACTCATATAGGATGTTTGTCTTTTTTCTATTCTCTAATTCCTAAGTTTTGAAAAAACTCTTCTCAAATTCTCTAGTTAAAAATTCTGTTAGTTAATATTTGTTAACCTCTATATTCCAATAAATTTACTATTTTACCTTTACTAACACATATAAAAAATAATTTAATTTTAAAGGACAATATTAAATTAAATTATCAAATTACCTTAACACATATTAAAATTTCTTTTTATAAATAATATTAACATATATTGGTATTTATTTCAAGGGTAATTTGATCATTTAACTTAATATTATCCTTGAGAAATTAGTTATTTTTTATATGTTAGTAAGGGTAAAATGATAAATTTATTAGAATATGAAAGTTAATAGATGTTAACTAACATAATTTTTAATTGGAGGACTTGAGAAGAGAATTTTTCAAACTTAAGGATAAGAGAAGAGAAAAAAGTAAACGTCCCATATGAGTAAAAAAAAAATAAAAAATATTGGGGTGGTCAATGATAATTACTCGTTAAAATATTAATTCTCTTTTGAAATTACTAATTTACCCTCCTCAAAAATTCATCTCCCACATCTCCAATTCTCTCGTTCTCATTTTCCTCCTTTTTCTTAAGAAACAAACACAAGAATCAAATTTGAAAATCACTTTAGAAATCACAAATCTAAAGTTTAGATTAATATGTTCGGCTGTAAATTATTCTAATCATACAAAATCGCAAAATCAATTCAAACTGACAAATCTGGAATCAAATGTCCAGGTTGTTTGGATATTGGCGCATGGTATGCAGATTGGTTTCCGATGACAAAGGTGATAAGGGTGGTTAGCTTGACATTGTGGGTTGGGTAAGCTGTGACTTTATCTTCTTTATTTTGATTTTAGACTGTGTTTCCCAACTTACTTTGCAGTACAATTATAAGACTTAACATTAAATTGATAGAATTCATCCTTTTATCTATTACTCATAATAGTTAATATAAATAAATAAATTTTAAATATAATACCCATTAAAGCAAGGTCAAATAAAAATGAATTTTATTAAATAAATATATAAATAAATAAAAAACTTATTTATACAAAAAGAAAAAAGTCCTCTTTTGGTGTCTATTAATGAGATATGATTCACCCGTTATTTTTATTTCAATTGTAAATAAAAATTTCAAATTAAAACAAAGATGGCTTTCTTATTATTGTCTAACTTTTACTTGTTCAATTTTACATGCTTTATGGTACAATAATAGAAGATGGATCAAGACTTAAATTATAAGTGTTGAAAAATTGTGTTGTTAAATAATATGATGAGTCATTTTAGAGTTTAATTATAAATGTGACTCACTTCGTGTTAGTAGAATGTCTTAGTAGATTTGAATTCTCCTCATGAGAACATCAAAATCATATATTAATATACTCAAAATGATAAACAAGTAAATAAGAAATTGTTATTCAAAAAAAAATTATGAGTTGCAAAATTGAAGGGAAAAAAAAAATGGTTGTCCCACATTGGAAAAACATGAAAAACTAAAAGATGTTTATACAGAGTTACCCATTTTGACTTACTACCTATGCTTAGGCCTGGTGAGTGTTAACTTTGCCACTTTCCTAAAAGCTTAAGCTTGTAGGTGTGGGTTCAACATTAATATTTAAGCTTTTTTCAACACTCTCCCTCACGTGCAATGATATCTCACATTCTTCTTATACGTGGATCTTTACCTAACATGCAACTCTCTTTGGGTCTTACATATGGGTTAAACCTCACAAATAGCCTCTTTTTTTAGGTCTACAAGTGGGTCAATATTTTTTCTTTTTAATTCGTATCGTGGGGGTTCGAACCTTGGATCTTTACTCTGATACCATGTTAATGGGGGTTCGAACCTTGGATCTTTGTTCTGATACCATGTTAACTTTGCCATTTTTCTAAAAACTTAAGTTTGTAGGTGTGGGTTTAACATTAAGATTTAAGCTCTTTTCAACAGTGAGGAGCAAATCTTAATTGGTTTTGTTTCGTCAAACATATCCTTTTATTTGTTATAAAAGTTTTCATTTTTTTTTTTATTCTAGTAATTAGTTCATTCAACTAATATATTCAGCGATAAGATCAACCAAAGTACATTAAATTGTAGGAAACTTGTAATAAGAATATCAAGAAAGTGCCTGCAATTCACGCAAGAAGATTTTTTTTATTTTGGAATAAACTACTACAATCTATTCTTATTTAGAATTGGAAGGTCCAAGAAATTCAAGGGAAACTTAAAGGAAAGCGTCAGGTTGGAAAATTTAATCATGGGTAGACAATTTGGCATGACTTCTAACAGCCAAATATTTTGGTTTTTTTTTTTTTTTTGCCTTTATTATAATGAGAAAGGTCCAAGAAAGTAGGAANGTTTTTTTTTTTTTTTTGGCCTTTATTATAATGAGAAAGGTCCAAGAAAGTAGGAAACAAGATAGGCATTGGAAATAATACTCATAAGAGCTAAGAAATCACTGTAAAATTGTTCGCAACTTCCAAGAAAGTCGAGAATAGTGTCTGTTATGCACTTTACTTTTTGACTCAACATGTGAATCCAAGAAGTATAATTTATTTTGTTTCTTTTTTACTTACTTCTACACGGTTGATTTCACATGCTTTGCTTTTGCTGGTACAATAATTGAGATTGAAATTGAAGTGTGCGATTGTTTTGTTGGTGAAAATGAATATCGGTTCCAACTAAATTATACTGTACCACACTTAAAACGTATAAAAATACCATAAAGACCAAAGAGTTGAAATCAGAAATCATCACCTGTAGAAGTCGAAAAGCCTAGCTACAAATAGTCATTGAATATTACTACCCAGTACCCACAAAAAAGTAATCCAATTTTATGTCAGTCTAGCCACTTCAATTTTAATAAACAAATCAGTAAGGTGAGNAGAAGAATCAAAGAAAGAGTTGGTCAAAGATTCATCGTTTGTAAATTAAAATTAGTTGGTGGTGGTAGGTTATACTAATGTTGAAAATACTTCAATATCGATACAATAAAATTGTGTATAATTTATATACCAATTAATCCCATATTTTGTCGTACTGAAAGGGTTGATTCTAATGCTAAAAACATAAGGATATGTGCAGTGTATGATAGCTATCTCCATAGTTAAAAATTGGGGTTAGAGAGAGTGGAGAAGTTGGAAGAAGCCAAGACGGGATGATGGTGTGGGGCGGGTGTGAAGTAGGCTTTGAATGCTTGGGAAGAGCATTTGGCATTTTGTTGTCAAATGCCAAAAAGCTACCAAATCAAGAGATTGTTGTCATGTTATGGAATTTACAGCTACACATTCTGCTTCATCTCTGTGACATTTCAAATAAAGATTAGCAACTTGACTCTTGATCTTGACCCAAAACCCCAAAATTTTTTTTAAACAAAAACGCATATGAAATCTGGGAATTGTAATGATGAAAATTTGTCTTGAAAATTTGGACGTCGAATAATTGAAGTAGAAGTGGACCCATTAGAACTTACAATTTCTACCCAGCAAAGACTCAAGTGTAAAATCATAGAAGTTGAAGTGGACCCACTAAGAAAAATAAAATAATAGATTTTATTTTTATTTTTTAATAAAATCTTATTATTTGGTTGATTTGACATACTTGCTGGTACAACTAATATCTATNCCATTTATCAAGTTGAATAAAGTAGACCAAAACATGTTAGTTGTATACCTAAGCTCAGAATCACAATAAAATCGCAGGCATCTTTTAAGAAACTTCATAATAGACTACTTGCTCATCTTGTTTTCTTTCGAAATTTTAAAAATAGTCAAGTTATAAGTTTTTTGGCTATTAATCCAACAAGTTATAAGTTATGAACGTAGCCATTAATTTCCTAAACATGTGAATCCCAACAAGTATTATTAATCCTGTCTTCTTTTTGACTGACTTTTACTTGGTTGATTTCAGATGCTTTCTTTTGCTTGTACAATAATCCAAGTTGGACTGTTAATGGAGTAGACCAAGACTTACAATTTCTAATTGCCAGCTTAAGAGTCAGAGAAAAATCATAGAAAGGTGCAAAATAACAAATACATTCCAACAGGGACAGGAATAGAGTTGAAAAAATATGCTATCCACACAAAATAATTTGTCATTTTGGAATAAAATAAGTACTTTACCGGGGCGCATCGTTTTCTTAGATTGAAAATTTTCATAATTTTGTAGCTCGTAAACAAATTGAATTGATTTTTCAAAGATAGAATGCTTGCATATTATTATTTTGTATACTTATTTTTCATTAATTCTGAAATATGTTGACACATGAAGGCCAGTTTAAAATACCGTAGAATCCAGATTAATAAAGTTAAGTGAAATTTATTCATTGAATCACATTAAACATGTTAATGATAGCAAAATGACAACAAACATAAGATAAGATTAAAATAGAAAAGAAAATGATATTAAGATATAAAATTTTGATATTAATTGGAAAACGTAATTGATTCAATTAAAAAAAGAAAAATTAAATTGGTCTCAATAAAATTTCTTAAAATTCGAACCACTGAATTATATATAATTAAAATAATAACATTCTTGAATATAAAAGGCTGGAAGCTAATTAACCTCCGCATGCAGTTTCTCATTAACATATTTTATCTCTTCTCTCATCAGCTTGAGTGTATTTGTCAATAAACCAATACATATGCTCCTCTTTCCATTTTCCTCATTTGATTCCCTGATCATATATATGTATAAACTAATTTTTTCTTTTTCGTTTCGTGAAAAATCAATGGATTTCGTTGAAAAGGACCCAATCTTATTAAATAATAATTCGAAATGAATTCAAAATCTTATTTATCTTCTTAAATTAAAATAATTTCCCAAAATTAATTCCAATTGAAATAAAAAATAATATCTATTGAAAATCATATCTCTTTTCACCATTTTTCGTACTTAAATATTTTAAAAAAAAATTAAAATTCTCTCTTTCTGAAAGATATAAAATAAGTTCGTTCATTCTATCATATGGATAGTTAATCAAGCTTCTAAACTCTTTAGATTGGTCACAACTTTTGGTTTTTTTCCTTTAAAAAAAAGAAAAAGAAAAAGAAAAGTAAAGCATAGAAAATTATTATGTCTTCTTTTGTACTAAAGTAGACCAGCTGACCAAGACATGTGAATTCTGTATCTGGCTAAGAAATCACAGGCAAATTGTAGGCAACTTCCCAGAAAGTAGAGAGTACTTTACTTTTTGACTGAACTTTTCGCCGTTGATTTCACATGCTTTGCTTTTGCTAGTACAATAATTGATGTGCGAGTAGACCGGGACTTCCAAGAAAATTATATTACTTTGGCATAAAATAACTTTTATTTTCACCATTGTTCCACCTCCACCAAACGCATTATTTTGTATTGGAAGGCATAGGAAATTCGGAAGCAACTTATAGGAAAGCAATTGGAAAACATGTGGGTAGAGAAGTACTTTTATGATAATTTAACAAATATTTGAATTAGATTTTCTAACAAAAATAATAATAAAAATAATAATAATTTATTAATTCTAGAGAAAATTTTATGGATCTCCAATGCTGTTTACAAAATTCTTCTATCCTTAATTTATACCGTTAATGTTAATACATTTTGATAAAAGAACGTCATTACTGTTAAAGTAAGGGTAATTTTCAATGTCAATTATGTTGTTGGGTTTATAATAATGTTTTAAATAATTTTCTCTAAGTCGCTTTCCTATTGACAAATTGATATTAATTAAGGTGACATTTTTTTACAGACTGAAAATATCTGAAAGCCATTAATTTGACTTGTATTCCTTTTTCTAGCGTTATAATATTATATATTTTACATGTTATAACAACATTTGCAATAATTGATTTGATAAAATTAGAATCAAATTATTTAAGTGTCACTAAAAAACTATGTAGTTAAATGTTAATTTTTCTATATTTTAAATAATGTGAAAAATAAAAAGGAAACATATGTAAATAAATAACTTTTTTAAATTTCATAATCTTAACATAATATTCAAAAATTATTGTTGCAAAAAATTAATCAAGTCATAACAAAATTAATAGGAAATAATAAAGGGATTAAAAAAGAGGAAATAATTAAAAGTATATAAGCACATTTTAGAGAGTTAAATTTAAGAAATTATTAAGATCTTTTTCCATTTAGATAAAACTACAATAATTGAAGTGGAAGTGGACCAAGACACGTGACTCAATATTAAACCATATATGATTGATTTGACATACTTGCTGCTGCAACTAGCATTCATTTATAAGACCTCAAACCACAAGAACGTTGGATAAGAAATTTTGGTAATGCTTTCATTAACGTTGGTGGTGATCTGGGGCGCCCCGGAACCCCTTATACAGGAACTCTGAGGGTCACTATGAAAATAAGTGAAATAAAAGTACTGAAAAGCATTTAACACGAAACATTTATACTTGAAAACCGGTTACAAAATTTTTCTTTTAAAAACAGACAAGTAGACACTGACTCACGACTCACCATATCTACCCGGACATGCCCAATACTATCCGAGATCCTCTATGTGAGCTCCGGATCACCGACGTCCGACTCCTGACCTCGAGTATCTGTGGAGGAAGGGGTGAGCAACACAGCCCAGTAGGAATTTCTAACACAATACAGTTCTACAACATACTAATCTGATACATGCATCAGACAACACACATCATATACAGTCACACAATTTCCTAAAGTGTCCATACCATCATAACTGTCTCATCACATACTACCAACGTACACACCTCGTTCTCTAGTCACATCCACGTATACCATATCATATACCCCGTATCAACCGGCCAMCTAARGCCTAACACTAGWATCACAACAGGGATGTTTTCCTTGGGCTCCAGAGCGACTGGCCACCACAAGGCCTAACACCCTCCTCTCATCCGTAGTGTTTTCCTTAGGCTCCGGAACGACCAGCCACCACAAGGCCTAACACTATCAGCATATCATATCATACGTGTTTCCCTTAGGCTCCGTAGCATCCGGCCACCACAAGGTCTAACACTATCAGTGTAACATTTCACACGTGTTTCCCTTGGGCTCCGTAGCGTCCGGCCACCACAAGATCTAACACTATCAATGTATCATATCATACGTGTTTCCCTTGGGCTCCGTAGCGTCCGGCCACCACAAGGTCTAACACCATATCCACACATCATATCAAACTGACTCTATAGATCTATCCCGTATCATAGTGGGCCTATAGATCACTCAGTACACTCATATCTCTGATACTATTCCCATCAACTATTACGCTACTATACCTCCACAATCCATACCGAAATTACCTCGATTAATCTACCGTACTCATACCATTCGGTCGCTTGACCGTTCAATCATCACTACTAGTCTGTACAATTTCACTCACGTACCGCTCAATCATGTCTCATCTATCTCTACATGTTCGTGCCCTTACGTGTCTCCCGTAATCATCCATCCTAATGGGCGTACCCATATACGCTCGGCCTATATCACAACTAGTCCCATCATACACGTACATCCACTTGTGATCCTTATCTCGTACTCATCGTTATTCACAGATACATGTGTATCACTCGTGTGACGTCCCATCCGTATCGTACAACCCCTCACGTAACATCCGTATTCTAATAATATCCACACATACCACTTCATGTGGTATACATAACCCATGATCCACTTCGGGTCCGTACTCATAGCCCAATCACAAACATTCATCGGATTCCTTAACTAATCGCATATTTTGTGAAACTGCCTACGCGTCCGTAACATTCCCATCTATCTAATCATCTAATGTACCTATTTATTCGTCACACACAGTCTCTATTCCCTAAGCCATAACAGTATGTAAGTCTACATGCATACCAAAACATAACAGAACAATACGGTTAGAAACCCCTACCTCGATATCCGAATCGTGACTCCTAGACCTCCTCGTCTCACTTTTCCTCATCCGTATCATAAATTCATGTGTTCCGGTGATTCCGAATGAGTCCTCGGAGTCGCGAAATCTGACCATGCAAAACCGGGAACAGGGGGTTAAACTGATATTTTACATCCCGGGGGTATTACTGTAAATTCATAAACCACATAAATAACCAAGCGGAGGTGAGATTGCTAACCTGTAAACCCATAGGGGTCTTGGTGTCAAAACACATGACAAGGGGTAAACTACCAATATCCAAACAGTGGGGGGTGTCTAACAGCGGTGCAGGTGCCAAGGGAAGAAGCTGCAGGGGGCTACCTGTAATTATCTGTGACAGCCGTGGGAGGCGTCTCTTCGCTGGAAAACCGCTACACGACCGGGAACGGTGATCGGGCACCACCACCGGAATCTTCTCCTCAAGCTGAATCCAACGGCACCGGCGGCGGGGCAATACGATGGCTGACGGCAGCGGATCGGAGGAGGAGGAGTTGAACAGTCTTCCGTCGATTCCTGACGATTCTGGCATCGAACCGACGATCGACGACCAGCTCCGGACTCCTCTCGTCGAGACGATTCCATCCTGATCGGTGGTGGAGGCTGACGTCGCCGGAGGAGGGAGATGCATTTCTAGCAACCGCATCTTCCAAGGCCGATCTACGGTGACTCCGGTGTTGGACGAAGGAACGGAGGCCACCACCGTGCTCAGGCGGCCGAGACGAAGCCATCGCCACCGGTCTCGAGTCCTAACTCCACCGAAATACGAATGGTCGTCGGAGACAGAGATTTCTGGTGACCAGGGGTGTTTCTGTAGTTTTCTCCAAATGCTGGCCTCCTATGCAGTTTATATAGACTTAGGCCTCCGGGGGTGTTTCTGCAATATTTTAAACCTTCAACGGACGTGAATCTCCACCCCAAAGTCTCGGCATCTCATCCTTGACTCGTCCTCATTCATTTTCCACTGGCGTGACTCTCAAAATGTCACGATCGACCACTAAAGACGAAAATCCGATGAACCCACACAAAATTACGTTTTAGTCCAAAATCCAGAAAACTTCCAAAAGCATCTAAACACTCATCTATACGACGTCGTCACGTCGGTGTCACCCCATGTATACTAAAAATCAACCATTTTAAGATTTCTAACTTTGGAACCTTTCACTTACACCCCTAAAACACTGTTTGCAGAAATCCAGGTTACCACATGATCCTTGAACAAGTTAAAGCTCAACAAATCACTTCACTAATCAAGCAGGAATAAAAAACACGTACAGCAACAGTAAAGAAATAACGGAAATAAATAACAAATATTGTTAACATTAAGTAATGAAGAGGTTAATTAAGTATTTGCACATGTTAGGGGTACTTTAGTCAATTTAAATGAAAATACTGTTATAAGAGTTTGTTAGCTCACGTTGCTGATCCCACCTTAGACCATTTTTTTTTTTTAATAATCAAAGATTGATTATCATTGAATTGTTAACGTTAAGGAAATTTAAAATCTGATACCAATAAAATTGGAATTAGCCATTCCCTCAAAACGTGAATCCTGTTGTAAAATCCCGAGTTGATATCGACAAAGTAAACTTCGATTAATCTAATCTAGGAAATACTAAGTACAGCCTACAAACAACCCAAACAACTATCCCGATCGAAATTGATAATTGCAGGCCAAATAATCAATCATAACAATAATAGCAAGACACAATATTTTACGTGGTTCGGCAATATGCCTACGTCCACGGGACAACGACAAATAATCTTTATAAAAAAAATCCCAGAAAAAGATTACAAAGACCTCTGGAGAATAAACTGATCTCTCAATTCTAATTCACTAGCATAATCCCCGAATGATTGATCTAATCTCACTTCTATGTTTTCTCTCAACTAGATTGCTATAAAAAAACATCTCAACTCTTAGAAAAAATGGAATATCTCAACTAGAGAACTAGGCTTTCTTTATATAGTGTTCATAGGCTCCCTTCTATTACTTTCCTAAGTAATTTAGGTTTCCTACACTATATAGGAATCATAA
>JANLJB010005764.1:0-18312 GCA_026212285.1 Bursera cuneata
ATTTTTTTATATATTTCTAGAAGCCCATTAGATTACGATAAGGTCTCCTAATTGTAACAAACTCCTCGTTTTTATCCTTATCTGCCTAAAATCCAAATTGAATTTGTAAACCTTATTTTCTGAGTGGACTACATCATTGAGCTGATAAAATAATTCCTTGTGGCAAAATGACTTGAGAAACAAAGTAATGATGTGGCATCTCCCCTTTTGAATTTAACTGCAATCTCCTCCATTTTTACTGTGGGACTGTTCTTGATATTCAGATGGTAATATCTTCACCTGGGGCTGGGGTGGTTCTCACGGAACATTCTCTGAAGATGGACATTCTTCTGGTGGGCAATTGGTTAGTGCACCTTTCTTATTTTTTATGAACTCTTGTTATCTCTGATAATAATTTTATTTTCGCATTAGTATGAGATACTTCAATGTAGCTCTAGTTATTGAACTTGCAGATGTTTATAATTCTACCTACTCTACTAGTTGACGTTTTTATAATCGAACAGGAGGAATTCTTTTACATTTATTTGATAACCTAGTATCATAATATTGGTCTTAAAACAAAGCGCTACAGGATCAAGAGCTTAAGATTTTTTGTATATTAGGATTCAAAAATGAGAAGGAAAAGGAGAAAGAGGAAAGAGATAAAAAAGAATTAGAAAGGGGAGAAAAGTAGTAAGCACTGGGGATGAAACCCAATTTTTATTAGATAAATTATTGATCAATTTTTTTGTCTCAAAAACTAAAAATAAAAGTTGCCTAATCCTAATAAAAAAAAAAAAATGGAAATAAAATCAACTTCCTCCAAGAAGAAAGATCCTCTCCAAAGAAGTCAAGAAAGTTGAATCACTGCAGATAAGGAATAATGGTAAGAAATTTCCTAGAAGAAAAAGAAAAAATTTTCAAATATGTAATATNCAAAATCCCTGATACATAATCATAAGTTATTGATTTGCGTTAAAAAGTGGAAAATCAAGGAAGAATTGTAACCTATAAAATTATGAATAGGCTAATTTCATTGATTACTCTTGTGTTTTGTTTTAATGCCAGGCAGCCAAGTTTGAAAAATTATTGCTCAATCTTTTTAAAAGTTATAAAAAACACTCATATTAATAGATTTTAGCAAGCTATTTGTTAACGAAGCAAGATAAAGTTTTCTGTAATAGAGACAAAAAATTAGGTACGTTGAATGTTGGGCTTTCTTCGTTAGCAAATAGCTTAACAACATCKATTAATGGAGATGTATGAATGATTTTCTAGAAATTGCTTTCCGCCTATCATTAAATAAAACATAAGGTTATTAAGTGAAATCAACCCAATTCTCAATGGCGCAACTATCAAAATAGCGTCAAAACTGACCCATTCTTTTTGCATGATCATATTAATGTGAAAAGTAAATAGCTTTCATAATTCATAAGTTGGCGATGGAACTTGGAGCTACCTGCTACTACATGTGGTGCTTGTAGCTGATAGATGTGATGGTTAAAGCCTAGAACAATGCAATTCAATGGATTGCAGGCTAATGAGCACTCTGGTGTCAGCTGTGAGTAATGGAAAGGCATGAATAAGTTGAAGGCAAAACGTGTGGTTGGTTGAAAACTGTAAATGGTAAATGTGCTAAAAGGGTAGTTTTTTAGAAGTGGGTTACTGATGTTGGCCATATTTAAGTGAATTAAGCCAACAATGTAGCATCACTGTCAATGGATCAGTGATGATAGGTAGTAACACTACTACATTGATTTTTCATGGTGTGCGGTTGGGGGCAAACAGATATAACTGAGGGAGAAGCCCAATTTTCTGTAATCAGGAATATTTTGATGACATTTAGAATAAATTGGACTTTATTGTATTTAAATGAAAGGTCGGGGAGGTTTGTAAGATTTATAATATTGATTTATTCACCTAAATGACTGATGATCATTAACCTATGACAAATTTTTGTGGTATTATTTAACTATATGAAAGAATACAGTGATACCAATTATTTAGCGTATCTAAACTTTTGTTGGTTCCTCTCTGAGAGTTCAAATTTGGTATTTTGCTGCATGCTTACACTTTGTTGGTATTCTAGCTCTTTCTTTACGTATAGTAGAAAGAAAATGTTATGTTGCTCAGAGTAGAGGAGACCAGGAGTGAAAAACGACTCAAAAGAAATAATTTTTTTTTTGAATTCGTAAAACATGGCACTGGGATCTGCATTTGGAGATTCCGAACTTTTTAGTCATCCTCTTTCCTTGTTTGTCCTTTTACTAACTTTGTCAGAGTACAAATATTGGTGATAGAAAACTGAAGAATGTCTTCGTATACTAATTTCATCATAGTAGGAGTAAGGCACAATATTATCTCAAATACTCTTTTTTTTTTTTCTTATTAATTCTATGCTAGAGTCACAAGAATTTAGATAGTACAGAATACCAAAAATAAGAAACTATATGCAGATTACAATCTGTATCAACGAGAATAGGAAACAAATAAAACCAAATAAGAGAAAGTATCCTAAGATCAGAAAAATCAGAATGTGACTGAAATAAATTAAAATAACTTATATTTTATGCATGTATTTCTCAACCAAACCCTTGCGTGTTTGTTTTTTCCCTCCATGACTTCTGTTATTGGTTTAAAAGAAGGGGTAGAAGAAAAAGGCTTGGAATGGAAGTAATATGACTGAAAGATTTCCATTAGTAAGAATTATTTATTTATTTTCTATGTACGATGTGAGAACTTAGTACATCAATTGTAAAATTTCTTAGCTTCATTGTTCAATGTCAGGGAAATTGTTGAATTGATATATAGACTTCTTCTTAACCTTTGGTGCCCATTCTCCAACAGTGCTTAATGGAATCATCTTGAATTGTTTGTAACATCTTTCTTGTCTTCCTTTTTTTTTTTTGCAGTGCAGTTAACGATATAACTAAACTATCATATGTTTTGCTACTCCCAGGGTCAAGGAAATGATGTGGATTACGTACAGCCTACAATGGTCGACTTGGGAAAGAATGTGAAGGCATTGCAAGTGTCATGTGGATTTAATCACACTGGTGCAATTCTTGAATTTGTCTAATCTTGATTGTGGTTTCAGGCCAACGGGACGAATACTTGTTCATTCAATCATGTTACAGATAATTTAATCTTGAGTTTCACAAAAATTTGAAACAGAATAATTCTTTCTTCAAAATTTTATACTGAATGTGAATATGTGATATTTCTGTGCGGTAAAAAAGAAAACCTAACATTAATGTAGACCCAAAATTCCATTAAATCTTGAAAAATTTTATCTAGCCCAAAAGTCTGGATATTACCTTTATATATTAATCTCAATTTGTCTTGCACGCTATTGTAGTTGGAGAATAGAACATCATGAAGGTATTGAACCTAATGATCAACTATGCTAGCCCTCTCATTAAACCCTTTCTCGTGCAGAAGAGAGTATTTTTTTCATCAAAATGTATTTGGAATGTCTCATTGGACTTCTCTTTCAAGCCTTTCTTGGAATTGTTGAACTTGCTCCTGCAGCTTGCTAATATTTTCTTGAATAATCTTTTGTTGCACTTCTTCTCTGAGGTTAAATAGAAATCTTTCTTTGTTCTCCATTCTTTTTGGCAATTAATATTCTGCCATTTTTTCCTTCAACAAAATCAAATATTTATTTACCCATGGTTCTAAAAATACACGATAAGCTCGGCTCTTAGTAACTGTTGCCAACTTTCGTTATAAAAAACATGAGTTAGAATAGTGCCCCTATATTAATTCCTTGTGCACAAGTTTTTATGCATTTGCAACGTAATTAAAGAGCATAACGCTGGTTTCTGAGAGCTGAAGTAAGGTGGTTCTAGTATTGTCGTTTGCGAGAAAGGGTAAACTTCGTCCAAATCGTTATTTTTTCCTCAAAAAATACAATTATTTTAGACATTCGCAACATTATCATCTAATTGCATGATACTGGTTTTTTTTTTTTGTTTAAAAAAAAAAAAAGCTGAAATAGACTGCTTCTAGCGTTGTTTGCGACAAAAAGAGAACTTTGTCAATTCATCTATTCTGCCATTTTTTTCTCTAAAAATGCTTTTTTTTTTTTTTTTTTTTTTTTATTTTTGCAACGTAANGCCATTTTTTTCTCTAAAAATGCTTTTTTTTTTTTTTTTTTTTTTTTTCTTTTTGCAACGTAATCTAATTGCATAATATAGATGGCCGTTTGTAGTTGAAATACAGTGGTTCCAGTGTCTTTTGCGACGAAAAGGTAAACTCCATCCAATATGTTGATTTTGTCATTTTTTTCTTGGAAAACGCTAGATAGCGTTTTACGCATTTGCAATGTGTTTCATTAGTATAACATTTGTTTTGGGGGTTATTTTTAGCTGAATAGATTGGTTCTAGTGTTGTTCGCAACAAAAAGTACTAAAAAACACAAGTTTTTATTCATTTACAACCGTCTATTCGCGTAACACTGGTTTTGGGATTTTTTTTTTAGTTGCAATTGGGTGGTTCTAATGCTGTTTGCAACAAAAAGTAAACTTCGTCCAGCTCATCCAAGTAGCCTTTTTTTTTTTTTTTTTTATTAAGCTTTTATATATTTGCAACGTTATCCAATAGCATAACACTGGTTTTGGGGATGTCTTTAGCTGAAATAGGGTGGTTCTAGTATTGTTGTTTGCGACAAAAGGTAAACTTCTTTGAGTTGGCTATTTTTTCCTAAAAAAAACGCAAGTTTTTTAGGCATTTGCAAAATAATCTAATTGCATAACACTAGTTATTGATATTTTTTAAGCTGAAATAGACTGCTACTAGTATTGTTTGTGACAAAAAGAGAACTTTGTCAGTTCATCTGTTTCGCCATTTTTTTTCCTAAAAGTGTTTTTTTTTTGGTCATTAGCAATGTAATTTAATTGCATAACATAGGTATCCAGGTTGTTTTTAGCTGAAATAGAGTGGTTCCAGTGTTCTTTATGACTAAAAGTAAACTTTGTGAAGTATGTTCATCATTTTTTTCTTAAAAACCCTAGTTTTTACGCATTTGCAACATGATCTGATAGATAACATTATTTTTGGGGTTTTTTTGTAGATGAAATAGACTGTTTTGCATCAAAAGCACCAAATGCTGAATGTGAAATGATGGGCAACTACACGCCACCGGAGTAGGTGGTGACATCTGATGAAAAGAAGATGCAGTAGAATGCTGATGCATTGGAGGATCAGGTGATGGCTAGTGGACTGAAAGTGGCCACACTGGTAGAATAGGAAGAGTAGAAATGTCTATATGCAAACGAGCTGCCATCGCTCATTGCCACTGATGAATCACAGAAAAACTCTGCGTCATATCAGTAAACTTGTCAGCTGAGAATGTGGCAGAAACAAGGTCACTTGGTGGCGAGGGAGGTGGGTATGATGGTCCGACCTGAAATGTAGAAGTGGCCTAGGTAGTAGCAGCAGTGTCTTGCGCTCACCGCAAAGCTGTATGAACTGAGCGCTCTATAACACGTTGACCACAAATAGAAGTGATAATGCTAGACGTCAAGGCTTTCTTCCGCCGCAGTACGGATGACTAGTATAACACTTGTACTGGTTATAGAAGTATAACAGTATGATTCTCATACATCTAAGAATCAGATACTTATGCAAGTGTATAGGGGAACATTGTTAGCCGTTTAGATACGGGAACATATTCACTGGACATGGCCTGATACAGAATCCCATTGGTTAGCTATGTGCCTATGGGAGATTCGCTCAAGGTAGGTGTAAGTAATCCTTAGACCTGAGACTTACATGGCCATCTCATTTAGAGATCGGTTTACTTTAATATTTGCGTGAATAGCATTTTTCGGGTTATAGATATGCTTATCGTTGGGTGTGCCGTGACCTATTTAGGAGTGGGTGTAATGTCAAGACGGCACATATCACTCCGAGTATATGGAGATAATGTCACACTGGATTTGACGATGATTAGTCATAGCCCGGTCGGCATGTAAGAGCGTGGCGAGGATTGTTCTCGGTCATGGCTCGTAAAAGAAAATTACACGGTAAACGAGGATCCAAAATATTCGGCGTTATTAGGGAAGACACGTTCCATCCCTAGACCCCGTACGTGACATATGATATAGCATTTAATTACATAGAACTACGCCTGACGAAGGTTACGCACACTTTCGGATAATTGGGGGGCTTGGTATTTCGCTAGAAGCCAATTATGCCTTGTAAATCAAGGGCTCGGCACATGGTGTTTGGGACGACGGATGGTCCACACATGACGATTTACGGCCAACATATCTGAAGGCCTAGTACTTCGAAGATTCATCGATTACGGATTTATATTGGAGTTACGAGAGCGTTTTTTTATCTAGGGTGAACGTTGTGAATAGTATTTTCTGTACACTATTCACATATGGGCTTAAATGATGCATGGACCAATTTAGTGGGTTGGATCACTAATTAGTTTTGGGCTTTGAAATGGATTGGGTCCATTAACAAAGGTTGTAAATGTTGCATTGAAACCTAAACCCAATAGGCCCATGGACTAAAGAGAGAAGAATCATAGCTTATGGATTTCATTGAGATTACACCATGGAATATTCTTGGAATATGCCATGACAATTTACTTGGCTAAGGTTATTTTGAATTAACTTGGCTAAGATAAATTGACATTTAATGTTGGACATGATGTGGTGTATTTGCTCATTCCACATGGCTTGTGTGTGCATGTTAGATGACATGTAATTAATAAAAGAACACCATCTCTCCACTCACTTATGCTTGGCCGAATATTGCTCTTGTTCTCTCAAGGAAGCTTTACTTCTATTTCTTCCTTTTTCTCTAGCAAAGATTATGTAATCCAAAGGTGATAGTTGTAAACACCATTGGAGGAAATTAATCTTATTAGTTTGAATTGCTTTTGTGTAAGAAATTGGTGACCAAAATTTCAAGTTTAGGTCACAAAGATTCAAAAATTAGCAAAGGAGTTTGTAAGTATTTCTCAAACCATTCTTTTTATTTCATGCCTAATTTCAATACCTTGGGTTGGAATCCATCATATTCAAGCTTGCCAAGCCGTACATGTTACAAGGGTTTTGTCATGTAAGTAATGTACATCTCACTAAACAAGTGGTAGTGTCAGTTTCTATTGGCAAAATATATGTTGATGAGCTTACTTGTGATGTCATTTCTATAAATGCTGGTCATTTACTTTTAGGTAAGCTTTGGCTAACTAATAGAAGAGTTGTGCATAATGGTAGAAGAAACATTTATTCATTTAGGTGGAACAACATAACCATCAACCTAGCACCCCTCAAGCCAACTAACTCAACAAAACAAATGAAAAAGAGAGTGCTCGTGAGAATAACATGGTTTTGCATGGTAGTCAAGTAGAAGAAGTCATCACCAGACTTGAAGCTACCTTTACTCTATTTGAAATCATAAGGAAGAGCTTAGAGAATGGGTTACCCAATTTGCCATCTAGGATATAACCCTTAATCAAAGAGTCACATGTTGTGTTTCTTCGAGGACTTTCACCTAGATTACCACCCTTGGGAGATAGTGAGCATCAAATTGATCTTTTATTCGAAGCTCCAATCCCATATATAATCCCATTTGTTTACCACCCATCAAAATCCAAAGATGTACAAGGGCATGAGGAAGAATTGTTAACAAGGGAGTATGGAAGGAAAATATGAATCCTTGTTCAATTCCATCTTTGTTTATGTCGAAGAAAGAAATGAGCAGATAGATTAGAATTGGGCGTATTTTTAATACCTTTATGTTTGTCATTTGCTAAGTTTTTGCGACTTTCTAATTGAAACTATCTTAGTTTTGCAGGAAAGTGCAGAATTCCAAGAGAAATCAAAATTTAAGTCTAAAAAAGGGCAAAACAGAGTAAAGTAGAACGTTGTAGTCAGTAGCTCAGCGCCGCGACGCAAATGTTGAACCGTTGCAGTTCAAATTCTAGGGTTCTACCGCTGCAGCACAAAAAGGATATCGTTGCGGCGGTAATCCGAGTACAAATTGACTCTAAGTCAAAAAGTTATCGTTGTGGCGCATCAATACCGTTGTAGCACAAATCCAGATAATTATACCTTTCAAGACAAAAGCTAACTGCTGCGATGCTGGGAGCTTTCTGCCACAGCGGTGCATCAAGATTTTTAAAATAGACTTTGTTCTTTTTATAGAAAAAAGGACAAGTTTGCCCCTCTTGTTAACCTAATTTTAGACAAAATATTTAAGAGGTTTTGGAGAAACCAGAGAGGGGAAACGACCATCAAAGAGACGAATCAACTCTACTTTGGAAAACGAAGCCGAGACTGCAGATCATCTTCTCAGGGAGCTTTGATGAATCTTTTAATGGGTTTCTTCTATTCAACTGTTTTGTTTAGTTTCAATATGAGTTTCTAATTTTTTTATGATTGAGAGATGCTTTAAATAGTTAGATAATGATTCAATAAAATAATATTTTATATCTCATTCATTTTGTGATTGATTTCAAAGGATGAATAAGAGTTACTGTGTTTATACGAATTGTTTGTTTGTTTGATTAAGTGCGTAACTAAGAAATCAGATTAGGCAGTTCATTATTAATCTAGGCTTCTTAATACGTAATCGTTAGAGATTCTAGGTACTAGTAACAATTTACAGTTGTAACTGCAAAGAAATTTATAGTCTCAGGTTAAAGATTCACGCATGTTGGGTTTTACCTAGTCCAATGATACTTTCTGTGTTCTTTGCGTTTATTAGAATAAATTTAGTAAGCGTTCTTCGAAATTGTTCAATAAATAATGTTAATTAATAAGTGGACCTTTAATTAACTAAGAATGATAGGTGGATGCAATCATTATATATGAAATACATCATGTTGGAGTTCTTATTGAAGGATTTAATTCATTCTTCACATAAATTGAATTGGGCTATTTAAATTAATTGAGTTGATGAGTCTAGCGATTAAAGTATTCTTTCAATCACCGTCGTCTTCCAGTGTTTTATTCAGTTGATGTAATTTCATTCTTTTAGTTAGTTTTATTTATTAAAATTTTCCCTTGCAATTCATTAGAAAAAATTAGATTTTAGAGATTAAAGCTTAAGTATTATTTCAGAAAATTCATAAATCAGTCCTTGTAGGTTCAACCCTTACTTTTACCATACTACTTGATAGATTTACGGGATAAGTAAGGAATTAGTTTTGGGTGATCAATTTGGTCACGTCACGAGCTATATGTTGAATGTTGACAATGGAACCATAAACAATGTTGCCATCAAGAATAGATGTCCCTTTCCAACACTTGGCGATATCTTTGAAGAGATTCATTGTAATGCCCTGGAACCCCTTATACAGGAATCCCGAGAGCCTTCTATGTAAATAAATAAAATAAAAGTATTTTAAAACGTTTTTAAAACATTTACACTGAAAAACTGGTTACAATTTTTTTTTTTAGACTAGACGAGTAAACACTGACTAACACACTTACACTGTCTACCCAGACGTACTCGTGACTGTCCGAGATCCTCTATGTGAGCTCTAGATCATCGATGTCTACTCTTGACCTCGAGTACATGTGGAGAAAGGGGTGAGCAACAGAACCCAGTAGAAATTTCTATACTACACAGCTCCATAACATCTTAACATCCAAGTATGCATTAGAAAACACGCATACATCATATACAAACATTTCATTTCTCATACACATGTATACCTATTTCATTTTCAAAGTGTCCATATAATCACAAAGGTAAACAGCCACTCAATTACCAATTTCAATCATAGACAGTACCATCTAGGTGTTTTCCTACAATCCTGTATCAGACAGGGCAAAATAAGGCCTAACACCAATTTATCATTACTAGTGTTTTCCTTAAATCCTGTATCAGACATGGTAAAATAAGGCGTAACACCAATTTATCATTACTAGTGTTTTCCTTAAATCTTATATCAGACAGGACGAAATAAGGCATAACACTATGAATGTTGTCCTTAAATCCTGTATCGAACAGGATGAAATAAGGCCTATCACTAGTTTATCCTCATGAGTGTTTCCCTTAAATCCTGTATCAGACATGACAAAATAAGGATTGACACTATTATGTCATTACAAGTGTTTTCATTAAATCTTGTATCAGCAGGGTGAAATAAGGCATAACACTAGTTTATCATTACCAGTGTTTTCCTTAAATCCTGTAACAGACAGGGCGAAATAAGGCCTAACATAAGTGAATCAGATAACCCACTCTCCATATTCACACACAGAATACCTAACAAATTCACAGTACTATCCGGGTCTTTTCCTTGGATCCCAGATCAATCAGGTCAATCCAAGGCCTAACACTATTATATCATAAGTGTTTCTCCTTAGGTCCACGATATACATGTGTGCCACTAAGGTCTAACACTGTCACATCAATCACATACGTGCACCCATGTATCTCCTATATCCATCTCTCGTAACCACCAACAATCTATCGTATCTTAGCTATCTTGTAATGGTGAGGATGAACGATATCTATGCCTCATTAAATATGTATAACTGCATACTGTTCGTATTGTACACTCTCGTATCTCATCCATTTGTCTCGTATAATCACCCATATATCATAACCCCTACTGGATACACCCTCACAACTTACTTCCTCTTATACGTTTTCCTCCACGTCTCGATCGTTTCGTGATCTACGCATACTCTAGTACTACCAAAATAGCACACCCATTAACCTGCATCCCAACCATCTCGTTACACACAATCATAAATAATTCAATGATAATCATACGACAACCAATCATTAACATACAAACATGCATACACATTCTAATCCTTATGCCAAACATTAATTAAATCACATGGATATAAAAAAGGAATGGAAATGCGTAGACCGAAATCCTGACCTCAGAATTTGAACCATCACTCTCGGACCTCATTCTCTCCCTTTTCCTCATCCATATCGTAAATCCATGCGTTTCAGTGGTTTCGGATGAGTCCTCGGAGTCGTAGGGTCAAACCATGCAAAACCGGGAACCTAGGGTTAAATTGATGCTTTACATATCGCGGGCATTACTGTAAATCCATAAATTATATAAAACTAACCAAGCGGGGGTAAGATCACTAACCTGTAAACCCTTAGGGGTCATTGTGTCAAAACAAATGGTAGGTGTAAACTGCCAATATCCAAAATAGTGGGGGTGTCGCGAAAGGGGTGTAGGGCCAAGGACCAAAGTTGAGAGGGCTATCGATAATTATCCATTAAAAGTCGTGAACCACGGTTACTCATCGGAGAATGCGATCGGTGGTGAACCACGACAAACAGCCACGACCAGCAGCTTCGACTCATCGAGCCCAGTCGATTTTGACCAACGGCGATGAAACCAAAGGCCAGAAGGGGCATATCGAGGGAGGGGCAGTCAAACGGTCTCATGACATTTTTAGATGATTCAGGCCTCGGACGGTCGATCGGGGACCACCGTCAGATTCCTCTAGCCGAGGGGAAGCTATCTCGACTGGTGGTGGGGGCTGCCGTCGCCGGAGGAGGGAGATCTATTTCTGGTAATCGTATCTTCCATGCCCAATCTACGGTGACTCCGCCGTCGGACGAGAAAACAGAGGTTACTACATTGCTCAGGTGGCTGAGACGAATCGATTGCCATCGACCACGACCCGTATCTCACCGAAAATGTGAAAGATCACCGGAGGCAGCGTTTTTCAGCGACTGGGGGTGTTTCTATAGATTTTTAAAAATGCTGACCTCCTATGTAGTTTATATAAACTTTGGGTTCTGGAGGTCTTTCTGTAATTTTTTAAAACTTCAACAGTCGTGAATCCTAACCTCAAAGTCTCGGCATCTCATCGTTGACACGTCCTCATCCACTTCCTACTGATGTGACTCTCAAAATGTCACGATCAGGCACTAAAGACGAAAAACGCATGAACCCATGCAAAATTCTTTTAGTCCCATCTCCCGAAAACTTCTGAAAACCTTCAAATACACAAATACACGACGTCATCACGTCCGTGTCATCCCGTATATGACATAATTATACACTTTTACGATTTCTAACTCTGAAATCTTTCACTTACACCCCTAAACCACTGTTTTTGAAAATTCGGGTTACCACAATCTACCCTCCTTACAGAAATTTCGTCCTCGAAATTTCACAACACTGCTCGTTCTCTCATGTCCATACCACGGATGGGAACTCTCTCATACAAAACATCTAAGTGAATGTTCATTTCACTCTAGTGCAATACACGTCTCAGTCCATAATACGTGTCCTCTCAACACTGGTACACACACAGTACCACAAATCCCGATGACCACAGTGGTAAAACTACTCTCAAACCACTGTCTCAATCCATCTCAAGGTTCCAAATGACCTGAACCAACACAAAAATGACTTCTTCGTCCACCCTAAATCTCATTGTTTCCTATAATTACCAGAATACCCTTAAACTCAACGTCGCGGTCTCCATTAATACCGCTCAACATCGGAGAAATCCTCACAGCTCATCATAAAGAGCCTCACAATACGTTATCTCAAACCAGCCTGATAGCTCTCACAACACACAACTCCACCAATCAGGAGGTGATCTCCCCAATTATCCAAAAAATCCATAACTCATGCCTTCCACATCCTCTCCAAAACTCAGATGGTACGTCCCAACTGGCCATTAGTCTGAGGGTGAAAGCAATACTAAATCTTGTCCACGTGTCTACCACTCATAGACCTTACCAAAATTGGACAATAAATCTCAGGTCTCAACTCAACACTACAGAAATTCGTATCCCGTGTGGCACTTGAAAATCCTAAAAATCTCAAACAGCGCCACGGCGTAGACCATTTCATGCCTCGATGCGGAATCACGCCTTGGCATGGAACCAGTTTCACACCCCAGCACCAACTCTCTGACTTCTAATTCATCAAACGTTTTCATTCTATGCCTCGACGTAGAATTAGTTTCACGCCTCGGCATAAAACCGTGCCCCTGTGTGAAATTGGATGTGAACTCTCTGACTTGCCACCTATTTCAATTTCCACACCTATTCCAGTTTTCAAACTCATCTAAATTTCATCTAACTCTTACGCAAACACTCTCGCTGCATCATCTCACAACCCATCCTGCTCGAGGTAGCACCCATATATAATACACCACTCTGTCCACGTGATAGACACTAAAGCTAAAGTTAGTCTGACCTTCAACTCAGGGAAAGCTCACTCACAAGCTTCATCCCATTCATTCCTCACTCCTCTCCAAGTCAATCTAAATGTCCAAGTAGCCAATCGAGAGAAGTCCTCTACAAACCATCACTAATGTCTTACCAACCCAAGAAACTCTGCATCTCAGAACACATTTCTTGGTCACTCCAAAATCAGGCAAGAATCATCAGGTTTTGGTCCAGCACTACAAAGATCCATATTTCATGTGGCATTTTGAAATCCTTAAAATACCAAAAATCTGACCACAGCGTCGCGGCGTAACCCATCTGCGTCGTGGCACAATCTTTCTGCACAATAGCTCCAAGGCGTAATTGAACCACGCCGTAGCGGAAACTCTCTGACTTACTTGCACCGTAGCATAACTCATCTGCGTTGTGGCGTAGACTTTCTGTCTAACCATGCTGCAGCGTAAACCAACCACACCGTGGCACAACTCGGCTAACTAGTATGCCATCCCTCTCCTACGCCGCGGCGTGAATTCATTTCACGCTGTGGCGCGGTTCCTCTGTCTCAACTCTAAATTTCCATACTGTTTCTAAAATCTCATCTCCATCAACCACAACTCACTTCTATTAAATCAACACACAGAAAATGCTCCTAAATACTGATCCATAGAAGTTCCCCATTCTTTCGGGAGTCCATGTTTTCACTCCTTTGTAACAACCCAAAGCGACTCGAGAGTCAACCGCCACTCAATCCTAGTATCATCTCTTAATCCAATCACTCCACGAGTTTGCAATCCAATCTCAACTCGTCAATTTCCAAGTTCCGCTGCACCACTCTGATCTTAATCTCTACAAACAAGAACATACCCAACATGTGCTTCCAGTTTCTCAACTGTACTAAGCTACAAGGAATTCAACTGTCACTTGTACCTTTTTCCTTCTCAACTACTTACAAACAATACAACCCATGCTTCCGTGGTTTCCAGTCGATCACTAACTCAACATAACCAGTCAGGCTCTCTACCGTACACAATCTATATGCACACACGCATATCATCCATCTGGTTCCGCGTTTCACCCACAAGGATTCTTTTCTCTTTCTGTAATCTGTTTCACAAATGTCCATCATGGCACACGCCTCACGTCAACACGTGAGTAACCAATCCACTCTCAATCTCTAGTTCAACTCCCAAGGGTTAACCAATTCTCTAACCTTTATATACCAATCCTCAGTAACCACGTAACCAATTCCCCATCACCAACCAGAGATTCATGTACTCGAATCTCTCTCAAGGCACTGCCTATCTCTCTCTCAACATCCTCAATAAGCACCAGTGGAACCAGTGGTTGGTTGGCACGTGGCGTATTTCAAACTATGTCAGCCACAACCTCGGCCCAATATCTGTCACATCACTCATCGTCCAAAACAATCCATCTCCCTCACGACCAGGACAACCAAAAATCACGTATCTATGTCGGCTCATTTTCACACACTCTCATGACATCACCTCATGAGCTCGACATCTCTGACACTTGTACACCACACGTGTACACCTTCCATATATGCAATGAACTGTTAGTGACGACACATTCCTACTGGACACAAGACTCAACTCCCTTTCTTAACCATCCCACCCATACCCCAGGTCCACAATGTAGAGCCCGTACCCTGATACCACTCTATGACACCTCGGAACCATTTCTACAGGAATCCCGAGAGCCACTATGTAAATAAATAGAATAAAAGCACTTTAAAACGTTTAATTAAAACATTTACACTAAAAAATTGGTTACAAATTTTTTTTTTTAGACTACACGAGTAAACACTGACTGACACACCCACATTGTCTACCAGATATACCCATGACTATCCGAGATCCTCTATGTGAGCTTTGGATCATCGACGCTTGACTCCTGACCTCGAGTACCAGTGAAGGAAGGGGTGAGCAACATAGCCCAGTAGAAATTTCTATACTATACAGTTCAATAACATCTTAACATCCAAGCATGCATTATATACAAAAATTTCACTTCTCATACACATGTATACCCATTTCATTCTCAACGTGTCCATACAATCATAAAGATAAACAGTCACTCAATTATCAATTCAATCATATACAGTACCATCTAGGTGTTTTCCTTAAATCTTGTATCAGACAGGATAAAATAATGCTTAACACCAATTTATCATTACTAGTGTTTTCCTTAAATCCTGTATCAGATAAGGTAAAATAAGGCCTAACACCAATTTATCATTACTAGTGTTTTCCTTAAATCCTGTATTAGAAAGGATGAAATAAAGCCTAACACTATGAGTGTTTTTCTTAAATCTTTTATCGGACAGGGCGAAATAAGGCCTAATACTAGTTTATCCTCATTCCCTTAAAATCTTGTATCAGACAGGGCAAAATAAGATCTGACACTACTATATCATCACAAGTGTTTTCCTTAAATCATGTATCAAATAGAACGAAATAAGGCCTAACACTATTTTATCATTACCAGTGTTTTCCTTTAAATCCTGTAATGGATAGGGCGAAATAAGGCCTAACACAAGTGAATCAGATAACCCACTCTCCGTATTCACACACAGAATACCCAACAAATTCACAGTACTATTCGGGTGTTTTCCTTGGATCCCAGATCAGTTGGGCCAATCCAAGGCCTAACATATCATATCATAAATGTTTCTCCTTAGGCCATGATATACGTGTGTACCACTAAGGTCTAACACTGTCACATCAATCACATACGTGCACCTATGTATCTCCTATATCCATCTCTCATAACCACTGACGATCTATCATATCTTAGCTATCCCGTAACGTATGAGGATGCACAATATCTATGCCTCATTAAATATGTATAACCACGTACTATCCGTATCATATCTGCTCGTATCTCATCCATTCGTCTCGTATAATCACCCATATATCATAACCCCTACCGGACACACCGTCACAACTTACTTACTCTTTATACGTTTTTCTCCATGTCTCAATCGTTTCGTGATCTACACATACTCTAGTACTACCAAAACAACACACCCATTAACCTGCATCCCAACCATCCCGTTACACACAATCATACATAATTCAATGATAATCATACGACAACCAATCATTAAGATACAAACATGCATACACATTCTAATCCCTATCCCAAACATTAATTAAATCACATGGATATCAAAACGGAATGGAAATGCATAGACGAAAATCCCTACCTCAGAATCTGAATCATCGCTCTGGACCTCCTTCTCTCTCTTTCTATCATCCGTATCGTAAATCTTTACATTCTGGTGGTTCCGGATGAGTCTTCAGAGTCACGGGACCAAACCATGCAAAACCGAGAACCGGAGGTTAAATTGATATTTTACATTCACGGGCATTACCGTAAATCCATAAATTATACAAAACTAACCAAGCGGGGGTGAAATCGCTAACCTGTAAACTCTTAGGGGTTGTTGTGTCAAAACACGTGGCAGGGGGTAAACTGCCAATATCCAAAATAGTGGGTGTGTCACGGAAAGGGTGTAGGGCCAAAGACCAAAGTTTAGGGGGCGGTTGGTAATTATCCATGAGTAACCGTGAATCACGGTTACTCCTTGGAGAATGCGATCGGCTATGAATCACGGCAAACGACCACTAACAGCAGCTTCATCTCGTCGAGCCCAGTCGATCCCGATCAATGGCGACGACAACCGACGGCTAGAAGGGGCATTTCGGAGGGAGGGGCAGTCGAACGGTCTCATAACGTTTCTTGATGATCAGGCCTCGGACGGTCGATCGGGGACCACCGCCGGACTCCCCTGGCTGAGGGGAAGCGATCCTGACCGGTGGTGGGGGCTGATGTCACTAGAGGAGGGAGATCCATATTCGGTAACTATATCTTCCAAGCCCGATCTACGGTGACTCCGACGTTAGATGGAGAAACGGAGACTACCACGGTGCTCAGGTGGTCGAGACGAATCCATTGCCACCGGCCACGACCCATATCTCACCAAGAATGTGAACGGTCATCGGAGGCAGCGTTTATTGGTGATCGGAGGTGTTTCTACAGATTTCTAAAAATGCTGACCTCCTATGCAGTTTATATAGACTTTGGGTTTTGGAGGTCTTTCATAATTTTTTAAAACTTTAACGGTAGCGAATCCCGACCCCAAAGTCTCGGCATCTCATTGTTGACACGTTCTTATCTACTTCCCACTGATGTGACTCTCAAAATGTCACGATCGAGTACTAAAGACGAAAAACCCACTAATCTACGTAAAAGTATATTTTAGTCCTATTTTCTGAAAACTCTCGAAATCTTCAACTACACAAATACACGATGTCAACACGTTCGTGTCAACCCGTATATGATATAATTATACACTTTTACAATTTTTAACTTTAAAATCTTTCATTTACACCCCTAAACCACTGTTTTTGGAAATCTAGGTTACCACATGCATGGTTCTACATTTAGCTCTAGTGTTGAGTTAAATCCGTGGTGTGGTAATTGGATAGAATTCCTTCCATTCTTCTCGTTTGTTTCAAGTTACAAAAACAGAATTCATGATATGATTGTGGATGCCATCTAGAAGGTACTCTTTGTTAGCTAATTTTGATGTTAGAATGCTTGATGTTGAGCTAATGAAGAAATTTGGGCTTGATGAAGATATGAGGATAATCATGGTTGAGTGCCCAAGTAAAATTGTTAAGGACTTTTCGATTCGAGATGAGTTTCTTTTCAAGAGAAATAACTTATGTGTGACAAATGAAAGATTTGAGGAGATCTTGGATAGAGAGTTCCATGAGAGAGACCTACATGTTAGACTATCTGTGCCCAAGAGCATCACGATGTATATTGTACACATTTGATTTATGTAATAAAGGAAATTGCAATTTCTTTATCATTGCTTGTAATTAGATTACATTCAAATGTGATGATGAATGTCCATATGATGTTGATGAATGAATGATTTGATTGTTAGATAGAAATCGATTCGATAAACATAACATCACTAAAACGTCCCTCGTCAAAGTACTACCGAGATTGGACATCCGCAGTAGGGATAGACTAGTATTACACTTGTACTGGTTATAGACATATAACAGTATGATTCTCATACATCTAAGTATCGGATACTTATGCAAGTGTATAGAGGAACATTGTTAGCCGTTTAGACACGGGAACATATTCACTGGA
>JANLJB010005765.1:0-12306 GCA_026212285.1 Bursera cuneata
TTTGCCAGAGGTGGGTGGCAGTGGAGGCGACGGTAGCAACGCCGGTGATGCAGAGGGCTGGAGGTTATCAGTGTTGGTGAGAAGAGGCAAGTTGTGAGGAAGATGGCTGCGATGGGAGATGAGATGGTGGAGATGGTGAGGGTAGAAATGGTACCTTTTTTGTTTATAAAAAATCAGTTTTAACGTCTGTTAAAAAGTCAGGGGGTGAATGTTAGTTTAGTATAAGATTGGAGTTCAGTATTTTCCAATAATCTATTTGGGGGGTCAGAGTTAATTCCCCCTTTTTATCTTAAAAATATAGTAATAGCTCAAAACAGTCATGTATTGATTATATCATCATATATTATTCACTTGTTAATAATAAATAAAATAAATTATCTAAAAAAAAAATTAAAAAGTAACATAAATTCATTTAAAAATTATTTTAATTTTATTTATAATTATTATATTTTAATATACTATTTCTTATGACTCAGATTATCGTGACTTAATTTTATACATTTTTAATAACTATTAATTTTTTTAATCTAATAATGGAAAAAGTTGCTGAGTTAACATTAAAAAAAACTACTTTTTTACTTCTTTTTTCACTCATAGATTATAGTAAATCAATGACTATCAAATAATATATAAAATTAAATTAAAAAAAATTAAATCACAATAGACTGACCTTTTCTTATATATAGTTTAGAATCAGCTTTAATTACTGAAGTAAGAAAGAATCATTAATCATAATATTTTTAACTTAAAAAATATGAAAAAGATTAATTTCTCTTATCCAAATTACAAATATAAAAACCATAAAGCTATTTGTATATCAAGAAGTTAAATTAAATTTCTAATATTCTGTATGATAGCTTAGATCATTTCTCCAATTTAACATTTTAATTNACTTAATAAATTTGTAACGAAATCATGGGATCCTCCTATTGAAAATCAAATTTGCTATTAATTTTTGAAAAAATCGCTAGGTATTGGTTGTCAATTAAGGCGGTGTTTGTTTTTCGATCTTCTAAATTTAACTGATTCTCAGAGGTGTTTATTTTTTTACGTTTGTTTTTTGGATTAAAGCTAAAGTTTCTTATGTGTTTTAATAACTTAATTTGCTAGAGAGTAGCAAAAAACTAGTTGGGGGCTGTGATTAAGTGTCAAAAGTGCATAATTAAGTAGCTTAAGAGAATGAATTGTTCATTAAANGTAGAACTAAAATTATGCATTAGATATTGATAAACATAGACAAATCAATTGTTGAGCCGTATTAAGTCTAAAAGCCCTATATTTTTCCTTTTAACTAATGAACATTGCAGGGAAAGCACGGAGGCCAAAACATGACAGTTGAATCAAAAGGAGAAAACATTCCAGAGGCTTAGTGCCACAAACTGAAATCTCGGCGCCCGGTTGCTGAAATTCCCTTTATTTTCCAGAGAGTCAGTGCTGCAACGCCTAGAAAAGTGACATCGCGGTGCCGATGCGTAACCCTGACATGCTTTTTACCATTTTGCCCTCATTTTGTCAACACTATTAAAAGAAAATGCTATTGTAAAACACACCTCTCACTTTCACGAAACAAGAGACGTTGTGGGAGAGGTTTTTAATAGTTTTTATTTCATTTTTGTTGTACAATAAACAGAATCAAAGGAGAAAAAAATACATAAGGAATTAATTATAGTGGTTCGGCTATGAGCCTATATCCACTGCGACGATAAAAATATTTACTATTATTAAATTAGGATTACATCAATAAAAATATGTAGTAAATCCTAGTTCTCAAAATATCAAAAATATCCTTCCACAATTGTATAACATATGAGCCACCTTCTACGGTTATATGACATATAAGTCATATCCTCAACAATTTTTATGTTAATATTTCTTCTTTTTGTTAATCTAGGTTTCAATTCCAACATGCTAGGCTAACTTATTAAGCCTAAGCTCTGGGAATTGCCTAAGATTTGATTGAGGGTTTTTAATGAAGTTCCTTAGAGTTTTATTTGATTAATCTTGCTTTGTTGCATGCATTTTACTTCAGATTAACCTTGGAACTCTAATTTCTTACTCTTGATTTGTTGTTGACGTAAAGGCACAATGAATCCTTAAATTTGAGTATGGTTTCTAATGGCCGTGTTTATTTTATTACTTTAACTTGCCATGCAATTTAGTAAAAAATATTAGATTAGTTTTTAATTGAGTGTTAATTGCTAAATCTTCCTCTCATTATGTCTTGGCATGAGTAGATGGTTTGTAAAGAGGAATTCATGACTTAAACAACAACAATCAATGATGGGGTGAAACCTGTATCTTAGGTGTTCAATTAATTGTCTCTTAGAAGTTTGATTTACATTTTGCATGTCATTTTTTATATATTTTGAATTTATTCATTTTTTATTGTTTTGTTATTACTTTTAAGCTTTAAATTTAGTTATAGATTTTAGTTTAATCAAAATCAAGCCATCTCATTCTTTGATTTGTGAATAGCCACCATTCATTTCTTTGCACATTCTCATAGAACCATTGTTGCACATACCCATTGGCTTAGTATTATCTCTATTTAAATATTTCATTTATTTGCTTACATGAACCACATGATCTCTGTCATGATCCCTGCGGAATACGATTTTGGAACTCATCCTTGAACTATAACTTGACCATCCTACATTTAGGTTTGTAACCTATTTAAGGCGAGTCATTAGTTAATCTTCATCCTATTTGATTTGTTTAGATAATAATATAGTTAATAAATTTTGGTAATTATTATTCAATCTCCATGAGAACGATATCTTATTCACTACTTCATTACTTAAACGATTTGGTACACCTGTGAAAATCATCGTCGTAGAGCATAACCCGTGGCAATTTGTCAATATTGAGGACTCAGTTGAACAAAGAGAGTGTTTTGGATATTTTCTCAAGAAGCCACAAAATGTCATCTACAACCCTAATTATCAGCCTAAGTTTAATTTTTAATTCACTACATTTAATGTTTTTGGAAAATAGATAGAACATGAGAAAATTTTAAATCCAGAATCAGAGCCTAAGTTTTCTCACATTCCATGGCAGCTAAACACAAAAATATCAGCCTTAACAAAAGGTAGCAACTCAAATTTGGCATCTACAACCTTAGGTCTGAGAACTTTTGTGAAAGAAACATATCTTTCAAATCATCACACAATCTACAGCCCTGGGGTTTCACATGTCAAGGCCAAAGTACTCACAAGTAGTTTATTGTAGAGATAGTCTCAGAACAGAGTCTGAAAGATCAAAAATCAAAGAAAAATCAAGGAGGAAATGCGGTATGATAAATCTTATGGAATAAGAGAAAACAAACAATTCTAACATGCTTGAAAATTTTCAAATGATTTGTTATGTTTCCCGTAATTTATACAATTGATCAACTACAGCAAGAAAAGTTTCTCATTGGTCCTTTAAAAGATGATATGGATTGCTATCAATGACGTTTACAATATTCAGGACCAGTTGTGAGAATTCTGTGACGTAGTTGCCTCCAAAAGACTTAACTCTGAGCCTTCCTTCAGTTTCTATTAACTCGTTTCTTCAGTTGGTACTGTTAATAAAAAAATAAAAAAATAAATTACTACCTTTAGATTCAATGGTGCTTTTATCTGCGTAAAATATTATTCAATATCTATCTACCTGCTTGCTGTTCTGTTTCTGAGGATGCGCTTGAATGGCTCTTTGAGTAGCCTGAACGTCCAAGCTGAGGATCAGTCATCACTTCCTGCAGTATATAAGTTTTTGTCAAAGATTTCATATAAAATTGTGTAATATGCTATAAGAAATATGACTTTAGCTACAATGCAGCTAGTGCATGCAGTATACTTATTTTTATTTTATAAAAAATGGAAAACAAATGAGAAAAATGTTAAAAAAAAAAAGTTTCAAATACCCATTAATGTTTCCTACTTTTATGATTATTTTCCTAGTTTTATGTAAATTTTCTCCAATTTTTTGTAAAATGAAAATGTGTGCATTGTAGCTAAGAATATATATGCACTTACAAACAAACTCACCTGTGGAACTGAAATTACCGAGCTACCTAAGAAGGGGCTCGTGTGTTCATTGGCAAGTTCTCTAAGTTTGTTCAGCTCTGGTAGTACAACCTTGCCAAGATCTGGCCTGTCTTTTCTTCTAAGTTCTGCGCATTGCAGTGCTAGCTTTGCGAAGCTTAAGGTTTCCTCCAACGGCCAATCAGGCACAGATGGATCCAGCATCTCTTTGAACGTTCCATTGTCAATAGATTTTCCAACAAAGTGTGTTAACCCCATTGGTGGCTTAGCCGTTATCAGTTGCAGAAGCATGACCCCTAGGGAATACACATCTGATTTAACACCAAGCATTCCTGTTTGTTGATACTCTGGATCAATATAGCAGAACGTGCCAGCCGTTGACGTCATGCGGCACTGCGTTACATTCTCAGCAACAGCAGGTACAAGCCTGGCTAATCCAACATCGCTGATTTTACTAACGTAGTTGTGGTCTAACAAAATATTTCCAGGCTTGAGGTCACGGTGCACTAGCGGCTCAGGCTTGGTCTGATGGAGAAAGAGAAGGCCTGTGGCAATCTCTGCCGCAATTCGGAACCTGAGTTGCCATGGCAAGGTTGGAGTATCCCCTCGGTGGAAGAGACGGTCATCTAAGCTTCCATTGGCCATGTACTCATAGATAATTATCCCATACTCTGGACAGGCTCCAAGAAGGAGTACCATGTTGGGATGCCTTATGCGGTTCAGGATTTCAATCTGCATGCATTGGAATTAATAAGAAACAATGAAACTTTCATTTTAATTTTTCATTACTTATATATTAAGGATTAAATATTTTAGTTAAAGTAACATTTATAAATTTAAACTTTTAAGTATCTGAATCATACAGATACAATAGATTCCAATTCCCTATATAATATTTAAAAATAAAGTAAAATAAAAGTGTTATTTAGCCTACTGGTAAGACCTACTGAGGCTCGATCTCAGACATGTTACAAGTGCATGTAGGGTCTTTGCAATTAAGGGAACGTATTAGAAACTTAAATATTATAATTAAGTTCATACCCACAAACTTTAGGCATTTAGATAGAGTAGCAAATTTAAAATTATATATATGAATCATTTAGGATCAGTAGAAATCTTCCTCACCTCTTGGTGAAACTGCGACCTTCCTTGAGCAGCATCTGGACGTAGAACCTTAACTGCAACGGGTGTATATTCAAGATAACCCTTATACACTGGGCCATAACCTCCTTCACCAATCTTAAGATGACGAGCAAAGGATTTTGTTGCCTTTTCAATTTCATCTATACTGTATCTCCTGTATCTAATTGTATTTTGGTCAAACCCCCTTGATATTTGATCTGATTCTCTGAAGGCTTGCATTTCGAAATTCAATCTTTTATGTGTTTCCAGTTCCGCAATTCTCCTCGCTGCTTCTGCTGCTTCTAATGCAGACTTGCACTTAGCTCTCTCGCTCTCTGCAAGTGTCAGTGCAGCTTCCTCAGCTAATCGTGCCTCCTCTAACCTTCGTTCTTCTTCAAGTCTCCAGCGTTGCAGATCCACCGCCTGCATTAAGAATTCTATAAGAAAAACCGTCTCACGAGTGTTTCCAAAATGGATATAGCGGAAAGGAGTTGAGAATACCTGTTGTTTTGCTACAAGGGCTTCTTTGCATGCTGTACTGTACATTTCCATTGTTTGCTTAAGCTCTAGCTTTAACCTCCTCATTTCAGCTTCCACTTCGTCCTGAGAGATTGTAATACACATAAGAAGAGTTATTAGAATGTTAAATCAGTAACTATTCACTGGTAGAAAAGCTCATCAAACACGCTTTTTAACCATCCTGATATGTTCCTTAGTCTTTTTTTTTTTTTTTCACAAAAAAATATCTCTATTGAAGTGTCATAAAATCTTTATTTTTTAAAAATTAAATATATTTCCAAGTTAAATAATTATTTAAAAATATTTAATAAAATTTGTTCCATAATATTATATTATATTATAAAGAATAGATTAAAAAGTTTCTTTTTATAGCAAAAAAAAAAAAAAAAAAAAAATCTGGAAAATCATTATTAANCAAAAAAAAAAAAAAAAAAAAAAATCTGGAAAATCATTATTAAGAATAGTTTAAACTTAAACGTCCTTGTTTAAGACATTTTTGTGGTAGTGATTTCAGCCTTACCAAGCCCTGTGATGAGCATGAGGTTCTCCCACTTTCGTATGAGACTGTAGAGTGTTCATGGGGAGAATTTCTATCACTCAATCTCTGTGCCAAACGATGTGATCCAAAGCTGTGGTCTGAGGTAGTTGAAACCCGTGAGGATCGTCCTAAATCAATGAAGTCATAGACCACAGACGAGCGGTCGGTGCTTGGCCTCCCAGAGCTGATAAATGATATGTCAGTATCTGATTCTGGGAAGTCTGAAAACAACTTCCCATTCAATCCTCTTGAAAATGGTGACCTGTTATAACAAATATTTGACTTTAGTCCTTGTGTAAGATGCTTGATTTGTTTGCTTGAAATTTTCTTTCAACCTTACCTAACTTGATCTTCAAGTGAGGCGTGTGAGGAACGAGACTTGGATGGTGTCCTGTCTGCAGAATATGCAAGCATGGATTGCAAATTAGCCTTACACGTTACTACTCAAGCAAGAAAGTAATCATTTCTTTTCCAAGATTGAGAAGCAAACCTTTTAAAGTCAAAACATGTCTGGAGTGAGAATCAGAGGTCGAATTTTGGGTCTGTAGTTGAGGAAACACAGGTGAGGAGAATGGGGCTGAACGACAAGCACCTCTCTTTGAAGAGATCTTCCCTTTCGATATTACATATACACTGCAGAAATCAGGTGCCGATTTCGATACATTGCTAGGAACATCTGTCTTGAATTTTCTGCATAAAAAGAACCATCGTCCAAGTTAATGTACGTCAATTACAGTGGATTTCATATCTAAACCATCACTTTTTCAACTAATTATACTAAGAGTAATGCTATGGGTATCTTAATTTTGTATCCCAAGTTGATATGACATCAAATAAGTTATGAGGTGAATGCATCTATATTTATTATTTTAACTTTTACGTATTCACCTTACCACTCATTTGATGCATGCCATATTAACTTTGGATGCAAAATTAGGATACAAACTTTGTATCCATAGTATTACTTTCATACTAATTATGGTTTGAATTTCCCGCTTTTTAATATTTTCAACTATGAAAGTACTCCGATTAGTCACTTTTGTAGTTATTCCTTGTGCAAATAACACTAAATTTTGTGCATATCTCAAGCCTACACATATCTATTTAAGAAACTAATCCACCTGTGGTTGATAAGTGTAAATTTTATATTTAATCTAGATTATACAAAAAATTAAAAAAATTATGTTTTACAATCGTTATATATGCAGTCGGTCAATTTTAAGTGTGCACGAGACTCGTGCATATTGATGTAATGCATTCTAATTGACCAGCTACTCATGAAGAGGGTAAGGGAGAAAATTTTCAATAAATTGAATTTTCTTGATTTTCAATTGCGTAAGATGGCGAAATGCAGGTGGACAACTTTCTAATATTGTACCTCATAAATCCATGGCGAGTTGGAGCACCAAGAACCAAATTCTCAATTGCAGCATAGCAAACATATTCTGTTATGGTTTTTGCGGTATCATTTCCTTCGAGTACCACGTCCATGCAATTTATCTGACATAACCATTGCATATGAATCATAAAACAACCATTTGAGACAAAAAAAGGAAACAAATTAATTTCATAAGAAAATTAAGAACAGTTAAGTTGATCTATGAAACTAATAAATTAAAAGGTGGCAAATGCCTTAACCTTACATCTTTACGCGTACAATAGCAATGAAAAGTGAGAAACAGATCCTTGCTTTGCTGTTTATGTTGAGATGCATTGTTTTCCGAAGCATTGTTGTGGACTGCAACCAAAAGGGCAAAAAGAGAAACAGATGATTGGTCATTTCAATTGAAGAACAATTCCAGATACATCTCTAATTTCCTCTAATACTTCTATGAAAAAAAAAAAAATAAGAATAAAAAATATTGGATTTATATTTAAAAACCAAGTCAGGTTCAATTAATGACTCGAATTGTTTGCACTGGAATTTATAAATATCGAACATAAACCAAAGAATCGAAACTGCATAATTATAAACAAATAAAAAGTTAACCTGTATTTGTGCCTAAAAGATTGAAAATTAAGAGAAATAGTAATTACGGTGGAAAGATGATGTCGATGGTTTGTGGGCAACATGAATTAATATAACAGTCTGGCCTCTGGTGAGAAGATTTTCGAGTGCCCATTTGATAGCACACTGGCTGCCTTTGTCCTTGTCTATAGCAACTGCCACAAGCCCATTTCCTCCAGAATGCTTGGCCTCTTGTCCCTTTGGAAGCCACATTTCTTTATTTCTTTCTAAAACTTAAAAAATTCACACAAACTAAACACTATGAACCTGAAATATTTATTATAAATTGAATTCAACTGCTGCTCTGCAATATGTTTTTCACAAAATGTCTGGCAAATAGAGGCCAGAAAAGCCTCTCTTAATTTCGCTCTGTAGACAACAAGGATTATGACTTTTGACCATGGCCTTTTGTCTATTTATGGCTTTTCAAACAGAAGCCTAAGAAATAGATTATTTTTTACTATAAAGTAATTTGCCAGGTAAGAAACAGAAAAGACTTTAAGGGAATTGGAACGAAACCCACATTTCTCTCTCTCATGCTATACTCAAATTAATGCAATTTTCTTCCTGCCACCTTAATATGCCATTTCCCAGGAACCGTGTTGGACATTAAACAACAGGGAAAACACTTCAGCTTTGCTATATATAAATTTATAGTCACTTTCTTCCAACAAGTAATGCATATATGCTATATTTAATATGTAAATTTTGTCTCAATTTTCAATTTTAAATGATGTATCAGTTCAAATTTTTTATTTTATTAATTCATTTTTCTAACATTACTATATATAGAGTTTTCTTTTAAAGTGATATATATACATACATACATATACATACACACACACACACACACATATATATATAGGGGCAAGATCATGAGACACAAATTTAAACATAAATTTGTACACAAATTATAAACCATTAGATGATATTAAAATCAATGGTTCAGATTACTCATGAGCTTCCAAACTTTTAATACAATATTCTGTAATTCTAATTCTCTCTCCAAGCATTAAATGCTTTTGTCTCTTCTTCTAATTCTCTTTCATCTCATTTTTATTTTCATCTTTCATTTTAAAAAAAAATATATGGAATCATAAATTAAATTATTTATTTTCATTTAAAAAAAATATATGGTATCATAAACAATAATTTTAAAAAATCATTTATTTTTAACAAAAGAATATAAAAGAATATATATTCAACAATTAAAAAAATCAACAATCACAAATAAATGATTTTTAAAAAATTATTTTCCAAAAAAAAAAAATATAATTTGTGATTGTTGATTTTTTGTTAAAAACTATTTAAAGAATTTAATTTATGATTCCATATATATTTTTTAAATGAAAGATGAAAATAAAATGAGATAAAAGAGAATTAGGAAAAGAGGCAAAGTATTTAATGCTTGGAGAGAGAATTAGGATTACAGAATGTTGCATTAAAAGTTTGGAGGCTCATGAGTAATCTGAACCATTAATTTTAATATCATCTAATGGTTTATAATTTGTGTTTAAATTTGTGTCTTCTTATCCTACCCCATATATATATATATATATATATATATATAATTATATTGAAAAAAACTAAACTTTTTAACTTTATGTTAATGGAAAATCACCTTGATGGGTTTTATTAATTTACCTTTTCAAAATACCCTTATTATTTTCTATTTTGTAAAAGCCTTTAAAATTAATTTGTCAAGACTCCTTTGTCCTTTTTAATTATCTAATTATTTATTTTTTTCACATTATTTATAAGATACATTAATTATTTATTTTTTTCACATTATTTTTTATTATAATTTTATCCAATTGACTACTAGGAAAGATTTTTATAATATGTGTAAATTATAATACACTATAAAGGCATGTGTTAAATTTCTAATTTTTAGATGTTTTCAGTAATTAAAACAAAAAACTTAAGACTTACAAACAAATCTTAAGAAAGGGAAAACGAACATATCATTCAGATATTTAATTTATACCCATTTAGATTTAAGTCAAATTCAAATCTATTTAGATTTTTTTTTTAAAAAAAAAGACCCTTTAATCTCTTCTCAAAATGCCTTAAAGGAAGCATGGATTAGAGGATTTTATTTCATTTTTTTCCCTTGATATTTGGAGAAATAAAAGAACCTATATAAGCTTCTCAAATTCATCTTCATAAATATATATACATTTTTATAACTTAAATCAAGATGAAAGACAAATATTATTAGTAAGACTAATGTTAGACTTACAATGATAGGATAGAAAGTGTTGGTCCATCCAAGATCAACAATCAGGATAAATTTAACATGAATTGAATAAGAAATACTCATATAACTCCAAGCTAGTGAGTGTGATGCTTCCAAACCCTTTAGGGTTGAATTTCAAAATTTCTTCTCTCCAAGCTTCTTCTCTAATGGCTGAGAACACCAAGCAACAATAGAATTCGCTTGAAGTTCTAGTTTCCTTTTAGAAATTTTGTGAAAAATTGATTAAGAGAGATGGAGAAGAGGGAGTTTAGATTTGGAAGAGGAAGAGAGAGAGAAATTCTCTAATTTTTGCTCCAATAACAAAATGACAAAGAGGTTGGGGGGATGATCTTATCCCACCAATTTATAGTGTTGATTGATATCAAATAAGCCCCTATACTATTTAAGCTAAATATTAAGTCTTTAAATACAATAATAAGGTTTAATATATATCTAATATGTGTTAATTAAGCCTATGTCCAATTTATATCAAATATCAAATTGGACTAAAATGATATTTGTTCACATAGTCGACGATGGATCCAACCCATGCCATGCCTTGAAGTTTCTGCCTACCGACACCATGGCACAGTGTTTTTGGACGACAGCGCCACAATGTGGATCAAATACATGCAATGACATGATGTCTCTGGATACCCTACACCCATGTGCCCTAACACATCACTCATGATATCCATGTGTCCCCAATTACGCACATAAAACATCGTTAATCGTCTCATTACCCCTAGCCCGTATGACACCCTCATGTCTCAACCATCTAATCATATACGCACACCCACGTATCTCCTGTAAACATCAATCTTAACGAGCGTGTCCACATATGCTTAGCCCATATCATAGCTAATTCTATCGTGCATGATTATACTCGCGTATAGCAAATATCTCACCTATTTCATTATACACTTGTACCCACATACAATCTGTATCTCATACATCTCATTACTCACGAACACATCTTCAAACACCTCCCATGTCTCCATTATCCCATAACATACGAGCACCACAATGCCCATATCCTATTCATCTCATCCTACATATACATCTGTACGTTATATCTCAAGTCCCGACTAATCCAATCGTCTCACCACCCATCTCACCCGTTCCGTAACTCATGAACACACGAATATCACTTGCGTATCGTCCATTCCATCTCATACCGCCACTTACATATCCTCATCTCCGAATGTATCCTCAAGTACGACATGGTACTCATAATCCGTAACTCACTTCAGGTCCATTCTGACGATATTATACTATACGTTCTGCTCTGTTCCATGACTAATCGTCCGTTTTCGTAAATCTGTATATGCGTCTATAACGTCCCAATCTATCTAATCATCTAATATACTTATTCGTCCACAACACAGTCTCTGTTCCCTAAGCCACAATAGTAAAGTAAATCCACATGCATGTTAAACATAATAGAAATGTACGAACAAAAATCCCTACCTAGATATCCGAATCGTAACTTTCGGACCTCCATTTCCCTCCTTTCTCTCATCAGTATCATAAATTCATGCGTCTTGGTGGTCTCGGATGAGTCCTTGGAGCTATGGGGTCATACACATTTAAAATCGAAATTGGGGGTTAAATTAATATTTTACACTCTAGGGGTATTACCGTAAATCCTTAAATCATACTAAAATCAATCAAGTGAGGGTGAGATCGCTAACCTATAAACTCTTGGGGGTCTTAATGTCAAAACACATGATAGGGGGTAAACTGTTAAGAATCAAAGTTAGAGGGGGCAGCCATGAGGGTGTGATTAGCACTTAAAAGTGTACATTTATTATGAGCTTAAATAACATTTTTTACACTTTAAGTGCTATTAATT
>JANLJB010005766.1:0-26361 GCA_026212285.1 Bursera cuneata
TTGATTAAAATTCCAAACTTGCTTTCCGCCTGATATTAGACCAAAACACGAGGGTAGTATTTGAAATTGTCCCATTGTGTATTTATAGGTTATTCAAATGTAATTTTTTCTATTAAAGGAAAAATAACAGAAGTTAAGTTTTAGATTATCTGTATTAGTTTTATATTCAGGTAGGATGTTGGTATTGGATAAAAGAAATTTGGAGCCGAGAAATATCCCAATAATTATATTTACCTTAAAATTTAGTTAATCGAGTTCTTTAATATTTTTTTACTTTTTTATATTTTCAAAATTTCAAAGTTGGAAAAAAAAAAAAAACTCAACGGGTTGATGACGGGTCATCTACTATTATCTGGTGGGTTGGGTACCCGACCCGCAGTGATTATTTTCCATCCATAAAGACGCCCTAATTGTTGCTATATATAAATGTTGATAAATGGCGCAGAAACCCTAGAGAGAAACACAAGAGAGACAAGAGCAGTATCTCAAAAACCCATCTGCCGATAGACAGCTCTCCTGCTCCGTTTTGTTTCCTCGACCACCATGGCTACTGCAAGGACTGTGAAGGACGTCTCTCCTCATGAGTTTGTCAAGGCTTACTCTGCCCATCTCAAGCGATCTGGCAAGGTACACATACATATACCTGAACATGTGCTTATGCAGAGGAAAACCTCGTTTCATTTTTTGAAAATAACATCTGGGTCGTTTGTATTTTCTTCTATGTTTGTGTTAATTTGGAGTTTCAAAGCTGAGTGTAATGTTATAAAGGGTTCAGTTGCTACGACAGTTTAGTAGATTATTAGACGAATTTTCTATATATATTTTAAAGCAACTCTACATGTTTTATATTTTTAGTAGTTGGTTGGGATTTTTTACGATTTTTTTGGTTTTTTGTGTAGTTTGGATTTTGCTAACGAGATCTTCGATGGATGCGTGCTCTGATTGTTAAGTGAAATGGGGTTTGACTGGAATTGATTTGCTAGTGGTTGGTTGGAGTTGGTTTTAGTGTGAATGATCTTGTACTGATGCTAGTGAGAGTGAGAGTTCATATTTTTTTTAACTTTGAAAAAACATTATGTTAATTTTGCGTTAGGGATCATTGTTATACTAAAATTTTGATGGCATAGTAACCAAATTGTGTCTGTGAAATTCTGAAATGAGTTTGTTGTATGTTAGATAACTAACTATTGAATTGTAAGGCATTTTATTGTATTCTAGAATTTTTTATTCTTAGTTGATGTGTGCTACTTATATATTGTATTTTGCTTGATTGAACATAAATTCTTTTATGTTTTGCTTCATTGATTGATCATAAATTCTTTCATGTTTTTGCTTCATTGATCGCAAGTTTTTTGCATTGTTTCCAACAGATGGAGCTTCCCCCCTGGACTGATATTGTGAAGACAGCTCAATTTAAGGAGCTTGCTCCCTATGACCCTGACTGGTACTATGTTAGAGCTGGTAAGTAATCTTGATAAGTCAAATTGAGTAGTGCTGGTAAGATTTTTGTGCTTATATTTTTCATATGTAATCTTAATTGCAGCGTCTATGGCAAGGAAAATCTATTTGAGGGGAGGTATTGGTGTTGGTGCTTTCCGTAGGATCTATGGTGGCAGCAAGAGGAATGGAAGTCGTCCACCACATTTCTGCAGAAGCAGTGGTGCTGTTGCTCGTCACATTCTACAACAGTTGCAGACCATGAACATTATTGAGATTGATCCCAAGGGGTAAGTTATGCATTCATTTGTATCCACCTTTTCATATTGTTGCTCATTCTTCTCTTTCATATTCATGATTTCCTCATTTTTCCCCAGCGCTATCTATGCTCTCTGTACATCACCTGCATGAGATGTAATGAACTTATTTCATTATTTAGCTGATTTCATTTTTTGGTCTTATCAGTGGAAGGAAAATTACGTCCAGTGGCCAACGAGATCTTGACCAAGTTGCTGGGAGGATTGTGGTTGCTCCTTGAATCAATGGATTAAGCTGGGGTACAGTGGGTCAGCCAAATTTGATTATTGCAAGTTTCTGTTAGTTGATGGGAGAGACGTTGCTGCATGGATAAGCAAGTTTTGATTCGAAGTGTAGACATTTTAAGATGATGAAACTTGGTTTTGATTTTTGTTGCCTTTAGCTGTTTTGACGTTTTATTGATAGTTTCACTATAAATTCCTGTTGTCTGAGAGGCTTTATGTTTGAAGATATAGGGATCATTTTTTTTTTTTAATTATGTGGAACCAGAGCTTTCTAGATTTCATTACTGGCCACGGTATTCTGAACTCCCCATCAACAGACATACAAAAGAAGTTGAGAATATGATACGAAAAAAAAACTCCAGACAAAAAAAAAAAAAAAAGGTTAATGTGATAGTATAAAGAACTCGGAATAAAATCATGACTTATGTTCCAATTGAGTCTTCGATAAAACGTTCAAGGCTGTCAATACTAAGAACCTATTTTATGAATTCATGTTGTGCCAGAATTCATGGTTTTGGTTGTGTAAATTGGACGAACTCATGTGAGGTATGAACTTCTTGCCTGATTTCCAATTGTGTCATTCGGAGGCCATGAACTTTTGAAAGCTGCACATTTATGTGCTGTTAAGTCGTCAAATTTTGTTCAGGCATTTATAAACTTGACAGACGAAGACCCGGTTACCACTTATGTACTTAAGAGGCCCGAAACTTTCGAAACTTGTTCATGCAATGCGCGGTTAACCACTCAGAAGTTTCGAAAGTTCTGTTCAGTCGATTTAAACTTAGTTGACAGTAGAGAGATTATAAGAATATCATCGTTCAAATGATCTTCATGTTCCATGTAGTCTGTCCTCCAATCTTCTAGTTTAAGTATTTCAAGAAAACAAACTAATGGACATCAAAATTGCAACTATATTGGTTGCTTCATATACAAATCTGAAAGAATACAGAAAAAAAAAAAAGGAAAAGAAGAAACAAGGACCAGAATTAACATTATTCAGATATTCATTAACCAAAGGAATAAAAGATGCTAAAAGTTCTATTTTAGGTGTTCCTTCGTCGGCTTCTACTGTTGGTAAGTGAAAGAGCTCATATCGTTCCATGATAGGCAGCACTTGATCTTCTTTTGGTGAGGCATATGAAACTTAGGTTCTCTAGGTATGGTGGGATGCTTCACTGACCTGAAACAAACCAAACCATAACAGAACATATAATAAAAATGTATTATTGTATCATTAAATGAACACTATTTGGCACTTTTAGCTACAAGGATTCTAACCATTTAAAGCCCAAAGTTTCTACTTACTAAGTTTCTTTACCTTCTGGGGATGAACGGCCTGTCAAAATAGGGCATGGGCTGTGCTTTTGGGATTAGCTCTTTTCTTAACCTTCTTATCTCTTCCTCTTCCTCCATCTTCAAACAACAAAAGGCCAGACAATAAGAATTTCATAATGTGTAACACATAAAATTATCACCTCGATAGATGACTTTACAACTCAGGTTACCTTCTGCTGCCTTTCTCTCTCCATCTTGTATTGCTCAATAAGGCTCATCTTCTCTGCTACCTGACATGAACATAACACAGAGAAACATAAATAATCAGTTTATGTCGCACACACTGCAGGATTCAGCATAAGTAACCTTTCCACACAGCAAGGAAGTAATTTGTAACTTAAAAGATGCCTTAAAACTAGCAGAAATAGTAAATTCCTGCTGTGTGACAAAAATTTTATTGGAGTTCCATATCCAAACTTGTGTTGTAAGAATTGGAAAACAACCTGATGGTCGAACTCAGCACGCCCAAGTGCCCGCAGATCACTGTGGAGCTTCAAATCAATGGGCCTTGTATTCTCTTTTACTGGAGGTTTAATTAGGCACTAAAATTACACACACAAAGCCAGAGTAAGACCTCATCAGCACAAACATATAACTAGTAGTTAATCTTATAAGCTCCCTTAGAAGTAAAAACATGCAAATAATGAAGCAAGGTATCAAATCTAATCCATGAATCGAACTGTAACTGCAGCATATAATACATTTTAAAATAGCTAAATCCTCATTTATATGGTAAAAATGGTAATTTCACCTCTGGTTCATCTGTCGTCCATGGAAGGCCTTGAGCTGATGGAATCCGAAGCCTTTCCTCCTCTTGCATCATTTCTTGTAGCTTCTTCATAAACTCTTCCTCTTTCTGTCTTCCCCTTTGCTATATTGATAAACCATACACCAAAAGATTTTCAATTAAAGTCACTGAACAAGTTGCAAATTTTCTATGTTAAATCACCTCTCATTTCAAATAATATCTACCTCAGTTCTCAGCTTGAATGGCTTTTGGCATGTAGCTTTGAGCTGTTTCTGCTTCCTTCTGCCTCCCATTGTCACACATGATTCAATGCTCTAAAACAAAATTTACCAAAAACAAAAACTAATCAACAACAAACACAACCAGAAATTAAAGAAATAATAGAAACCCCAAAAGAGAGAACGAAAGCGAGAAGCAGAGAAAAGAGCTTACATTTCTCCGGCTTCTCCTTCCTCCATTAGAAGTCCTGCTAGAAATACTGAAAGAAGAAGAACCCAATATAAGAAAACATGAAAGGAAACCAAATTTGCATTTAATACAATAAAATCAAATGTTGTGTTACCAACCTTCCTCTGCTACTATCCCATGAAGAGGAGACAGAAGCATGTGAATCTAACCCCAGATTCTCAGCAGTCAAGATCAAGTCTGACGGACAAAGAGAAGAAACAGACTCCCGGGTCTCATTAACCTCAGGTGGTGATGGTTGCAGTCCAGGTAATGCCCATCTCATTGCCGCCTTCTTAATATCAATCCTTTCAATCTCTTTCTCATCATCTTTTTCATCAGACTCCTTTTTTTTGGGCATGGTAAGGAGCTTCTCAAAAGCCTTAACCAAATGCAACACTTTCCCACATTCAGGCACACTGTTTCTTGCGTCTTCAAGCAACCTGTCCCTCCTTCTCTTGGTCGTAGAAGTAGCCCCTTGCTCCGGTGATTCGTTGACATTCGGATCTTGAATATCCGATCCACAGCCATCTTCAATTTGAAGATTTTGATCCACAAAGCTACCCTTCTCTGTCTCTTCTCCGACTTCACCACTCTCAGCTATAACTGAACTCTTAACATCATCTGATTCCACTTTGTCTTCCACAAATCCATTCCTGTTCTTGAAAAACTCTTCCTGTGAAGCCCTTAAATTCTCGTAAGCCACACAGCGACACTTCTTCGCATTACCCACACCAAACCTCTCTTTACACCTACACTCAACAGTAGAAGAAAATGCAGTGCCCCCTTTCTCCTTCCTTGAATTCTTCTTCGCCACCACAAACTTCCTCTCTCGAAGCTTGTTTCGTGGAGAATAAGCTACGGGAGGATTAGGGTTTCTGGGGGCTGATTTCTGTGATTTTGCAGACTTTGTTAATGGAGAACTCGTGGGTTTCACTCCAGGGCTTGAATGGGAAACATTCGGATTCAAATTCTCAGAAAACTTGTTGTTGGTTTCTTGAATCTTGGATTGAGACCTCTCACGATCTTTCACTGGAGTCATCGGCTTTGAATTCTTAGAAACCGAGTTCGTCACCAAATCCATGGAAAGATTGATCCAAATTGATTAAAATTGATCAAAATCACAGAAAGAAATTGCCAATACGAAATGGGGGTTCTGTTTGTTTGGTCAGAAAGTGTGTGAGCGCAAATAAAAAAGTTAGGGTTTTAGATTTGATTTTCTTTTTTTGGGATGAAAGAATGAATGAGAGGAGGTGAGAGAGGAGAAGAGAAGAAAAAGGAACGTTACGAGTCTGGAGTGGACGCTCGGTGTAACGGCTAGTTTCCGTGGGGCTGCCTTGAGGCGTCGGATAACTTGATTTGAAATTTCGTTTCGCGTTTTGACCGTTGGATTGGTTGATTCGGAGAGTAGGGTAAGGCGCCGATTGATTAGATAAACAAAAATAAACAACCGTTATGGCGAAATCATTTTAACACCATTTACATTTATACCCCTCTCCTCTTCAGTAATCAAAATGCAATCCAGGCCTTACCTTAATAATAATTGATATTTAATTTAAAAAAAAAGTGCTAAAATCACTTAAGTTATAAATTAAGATATTTGATACACCAAATCGAATTTTTCAAAGAAAAATATAAAATAAAAATTAGATAACGGTAGATTAAAAATACCTGAAAATCAATCTAGGGGTACTATTGTAATTGCACTTGCCTCACCCCATATAAATAAATACCTAATCGATATTTGCCCTCTTTAATTTCTTCACTTCATCTTTTTTCTTTTCCGTTTCGTCTTCCATCTTTTTTCTTATTGACTGAGGGGTAGTACCGTTATTGCAACCGTTTAGTTTAATTTTTTTTTTTCTGTTTTTCTATAATTTGTTGTTAAAAAAATGATTCTTCTTGTCTATAATATGTCGTTTGGTTGAATTTTTTTTTTTTTTTTAATTTTTCTCCCTAATCTCTGTCGTCTTAGGCTTTCGGGTTCAATTTTTTTTTTTAAAGAAAATATGCATAAACTTAATTAATTTTCTGATAATATATGAATTTATTGGTCTTTGGATTAATTTTCTTCATTTCTGGACATATGTTATTTTTCTGTTAATAAATTTATGGTTTAATTTTTATTTTGAAGAAAATCTTTCAACAGTAAATTATATCTGAAGATCATCTCTTCAGTAATTTATTAAATTAACATATTTATTTAAACAAATTGTTCAAGAGTAAATTCATAACTCTTGGTTTTGATCCAAACGGGACATAGGAGATATTTTCTAAGTTTGATTTTTAAGGTAGATTGTGAGATTATTATTTGAAAGAATACGAGAGATAATCTATAATCAAATCTCACCATATTATCATGACCGCGAAGGTAACACTATTAGATGAACCATATAAATCTTGTGAATTTTTTGTTTCCATTTTTATTTTTGATTTATGTGTAATTATTTCATAAGCCATAAATATCAATAATAAATACAAGATATGGGAGTAGATTGATGAAAAATAATTATTAGTTGAATAAGTTAAGGAAAATGAAATTTGTGCATGAAAAATATGCATAAGAAAAAATTATATGTAAGATATGGTAATTGATAAAAAAAAAATCCGTTTTAGAATATAATTAATTACTTCATAATTATTAACTAAAATAGGTTGTTTTTCTTACAAGGTAATCACTTTTTTAAAAATTACTTAAACATTTCTTTGAGTGGCATTCATAATTACAGCAATCCCAATCCATAATTTTATTTTAGCTAAAGGGTAAAAGTTAATTTTCAATTTTTTTAAAACAAAATTCTTAAATATTTTTCAGAAAATATGTGGAAGTTGGATAACATATTATTTTCATGCATTCATGGGCTCATGTTTCCCCTTGGCCCAAAGGAGCAACCTTATTGAAAAGTAGACGAAAAAACCTAAACACCCTTATGTTATAGAGGCTAAGTAAACCTGCACCCCCTGTTCTTTAAAGGGTTGTGAGTCCGTTAATTTTAGCTCGTCCATTCATTGGTCCGTGATATTGGTCCGTGATAGGCCAACAGGCTAGTTAAGGACAGTGGATCGTTGGCTTGTCACGAGCTAACGAGTCAATAGGTTAATATCAATAGACCAATATATATTTTCTTTGATTATTTTTGTAAATCCTTAAGTAATTTTAAATATATATTGACCCTTAAATGATGCTATAACGAAGATCTCGTGAAACCTTTTACCCAAGCTATCCCAACTTAAAATCAAAATTGTTCAAGGGTATGGTAGATTTTGCTTTGATTTTCTTAAAAACTATTTTTTTTATGGGAATGTGGGCATCATTAACAATCATCATCACCCTCCTCCTTTAAAGATTCATTCTTTCTCTTGTAGCTTTTCCAACCCATTTTCAATCTACATACCTTCAACTTCACTCAAAAATCTTTCTAAGTCCTTAAGCAAGTCCATTCTTAGTTTTGAAGTTGTCTCTTCACTCTTTTTCATGACTTCAGGCCCTTAATGCACATGAAAATCATTGCCCATATAGCTGTCAATTGCACTCATTTCTTCAGTTTGCTCCTCTGAAAACCATTTGCTACCCACTCTCTTTAACTGATTTGGTAGTTTAATGGTGCATTAAATATTAATTATTGGTCAAAACTTCCCTTATTAGTTGGGTAGTGGCCTCCATCATTCCCAGAGAAAGGTCTTATATCCCAGATTCAAATATTGTATTCTGCTATGAACAATCATGATTTCCCTTGGAAAGTTCTAAAATTTCACTCCAAATCTGCACACATGTAAACTTGCCACCTTCTTCAATTCAAAGTAAACTTATTTCTCCTTTTGGAACTTTACACCATCGCTTTCTCGGGAAAATTACACAAGTTTCAAGTGAAAAGGTTCTTGAATTTTTGACTACTTTGGCAAATCTTTTCAAAACAAGACTACATTGTAAAGAATGTGATAATACAAGCATTTTATGCATTTGGGTACATTGAAACTTGATTAATAATTGTTAGGTCTCCAAATAAATTAATTCAACCACATTCAAGCAAGTTGGTATAACTCGACATGTCACCAAATTTAATTCATAATACAAGATAAATACTTTCAAATTAGGATTATATTTCAATAAAAAGATGTAAGGATTCACTCCTTCACATTTGTTTTTTTTTTTTTAAACTTTTTTAAAAGGGTTTTATCAAAGTATTCCTTACGAACACATGTTAACACATCAAAGAACGTATATTTTTTCTTAAAGGAGACTATACTCAATAATTGAAAATTTATAAAAAAATAATTAAATTAAATATTATGTAAATTTTTATAATGAAATTAAACCTGTCTTTGAAGAAATTATACCGTCTCGAAGATGTTAAAATTTGATATATTTAAGAATATATTTTTCAAATAAATTAAAAATCTTTTTATCATCTAAATTTGTAGATACATTTATTTACTTTATATGAGTAATAAGTCAACAGCAACATCCACGAAGTTTACCAAAAAAAAAAAGTGCTTTACAGAGAGTCGCGTTTGGATTCGAATTGAAAATGCATAGAAAACGCGTAGAAGTAGAATAATTTTAAGAGAAGAGAAAAATCTACGGGCGCAACCACTGTGGGGGCGTTTCAGTAAATTCAACCCCGGACCGACCGCTCCGTTTTTTACCTTTCTAACCCCGTGAATCTGGTCCTGAACCAACGCTGACAGCCGGACGTCAACTGTTAAAATAAAAAGAGGACACGGAAGTCATTTTATTAAACGATGAGGACCGACCCCGGATATGGGTTGAGTATTTATAGGCATCCCCGCTTCTCCTGCATTCATATAGTTAAGAGCGGTTTTCTTATTATTGATTTCTCTTCGAAATCGAATCGAATTTGCAGGTAAATTTATTTGCTTGTTCTTGAAGCTTTGAGGATTGTTATACTCTGATCTGAATGCATTGTTTCTGATCTGTTGGTTTGCTTCGTGGCTGCTGCAAATGGTTTTGTGTTTGATGCTTGCATTTGTAGGATATAAATCAAATGAATTGGTGATGGATCTTGTGAAGTTACTTGTGGATCTGTGACTTATGTTTCGATCTAACAGTGTTTGCATGCTTGGATTTCAGATCTTATAGCTTTTACTTGGTTTTCGTTACTGGTTTGAAAAGAGCTGACTTTGACCCTTTGTGGCTGTATTTGAAACTTACTTGTTGCGGTCGTAGAATCTGCAGATTCATGCTAGGTTCAGTTGGTACATTCTGGTTACTTTGTTCGTTTGTGGTTTTGTAGAAAGTTGAGTTGAGTTGTATACACGTATGTTTGTTTGGTTTTTGGAGATCGAGGTGGACGTTATGAGTGTAGATCTTGGAGAAAGGTTCTGTAGAAAGGTTTCTGTATGTGTGTATGTCGAATTTGATAACTGAGCAATGCATGTTAATTTTGAGTGTTAACTTACATACTGTGTTTAGTTTTACCACTATTGCTTGCTTACCTAGCGTAAGTATTAAAAAAACAACTTCTTTTGAAGCCTTTGATCGTAATGATAGGAATTCAGTTTTATCATGTCCCAGTCTTCTAATTCTCCATTGCGATACTAGTTTGCAAATTTTAGATCCATTTTCTAGATTTACTGTTTTGTCTGTGAAAGCAAATTACTTGTTATGTAAGAACCTGAAAATGGGTTGTTTTTAAATCTCATATAATTAAATTAATCTTTTTTTTTTCAGGTTATATATACTAGGAAACAAACATGGTTAAGATCTGCTGCATTGGTGCTGGGTATGTTGGGGGGCCTACAATGGCTATCATTGCACTTAAGTGTCCATCGATTGAAGTGGCTGTTGTTGATATCTCTGTATCACGGATCAGTGCCTGGAACAGTGACCAACTCCCCATCTATGAGCCAGGTCTTGATGGTGTGGTGAAGCAGTGTCGAGGCAAGAATCTGTTCTTCAGCACCGATGTGGAGAAGCACATTTCTGAGGCTGATATTGTCTTTGTTTCCGTCAATACCCCAACCAAGACACAGGGTCTTGGAGCTGGTAAAGCTGCAGATCTGACATACTGGGAGAGTGCAGCCCGTGTGATTGCTGATGTGTCAAAATCTAACAAAATTGTAGTTGAGAAATCAACTGTCCCAGTAAAAACAGCTGAGGCAATTGAAAAAATTCTGACCCACAACAGCAAGGGAATCAAATTCCAAATCCTCTCAAACCCAGAGTTTCTTGCTGAGGGAACTGCAATTGAAGATCTGCTTAAACCAGATCGGGTTCTTATTGGAGGCCGGGAGACCCCAGAAGGCCAGAAGGCTATCCAAGCATTGAAAGATGTCTATGCACAGTGGGTCCCTGAAGACCGAATTCTGACCACCAACCTTTGGTCTGCAGAACTCTCAAAACTTGCCGCCAATGCCTTTTTGGCCCAGAGGATTTCATCTGTTAATGCCATGTCTGCTCTCTGTGAGGCAACTGGAGCTAATGTTAAGCAGGTGTCATATGCTGTTGGTACAGATTCGAGGATTGGGCCCAAGTTCTTGAATGCTAGTGTTGGGTTCGGTGGCTCATGCTTCCAGAAGGACATTTTGAATCTGGTTTACATCTGTGAGTGCAATGGACTTCCAGAGGTGGCTGAGTACTGGAAACAAGTCATCAAGATCAATGATTATCAGAAAAGTCGTTTTGTGAACCGTGTTGTTGCCTCTATGTTTAACACGGTTTCAAACAAGAAGATTGCAATTCTGGGGTTCGCCTTCAAGAAGGATACCGGTGACACAAGGGAGACGCCAGCCATTGATGTGTGCAAGGGGCTATTGGGAGACAAAGCTCGGTTGAGCATATATGATCCACAAGTCACTGAGGATCAGATCCAGAGGGACCTTACCATGAAAAAGTTCGATTGGGACCATCCTCTACACCTTCAACCAATGAGTCCCACCACTGTGAAGCAAGTTTCTGTGGTTTGGGATGCCTATGAAGCCACGAAAGATGCCCATGGTCTATGCATTTTGACAGAGTGGGATGAGTTCAAGAGTCTTGATTTTAAGAGGATCTATGACAGCATGCAAAAACCTGCTTTTGTGTTTGATGGCAGGAACATTGTGGATGTGGAGAAGCTGAGGGAGATTGGTTTCATTGTCTACTCGATTGGTAAGCCCCTGGATCCATGGCTCAAAGACATGCCTGCTGTGGCATAAAAGAAATGCAGATGGGCCGCCACGTGTTATTGAGCTACAGATTATAGTCGAAGCAGTCAATTCGATTCTTTACTATATTTTGATGCGTTTTTGTTGTGTCTCGCTTTCCCATGGTAGTCAGGATAAATGGGTATTACCATCATGGTGAAAGTAAGATGTTCTATGTTTTGCCTTACATTGTATTCGATTATATCACTGTTTGTCTGTTACTTGTTTGTTAGAAAAACTTCATTGATTTTAAATTCTATTTAATCTATTATCAATGTTACAGTTATGGGATTCCAGAAACCATTTATCTCGTTCTCTTATTGAATATCTAAATCAATACTATATTTGGTCTTCCCTTGAACTTATTGAATACTCTGGGTTCGTTCAACCAACTCATCTGATGTTGAAAACAATATTGAATTGAAGTCTACAATATTATCTGAACTGAGTTCTTATTGATACTACAATACCAGGCAAAACTTGGTCTTTTGAAGGAAAGATGTAAAATGATGCAATGAAGTTTCCATAAATTCCTTCATTCTTTTTCAAATCTTATTTACTTGCTATTGCTATATTAAGTATACTTTTTTACCCTTTTGAAGTGTATTGGATACCCTAAAACATCTGAGTATGAATTTATTGGTAGTTTGGTACCAACAAAGTGAAAGGTGGATTGTTGGTGGGCTTCCTCTTTCCGTAGTGTAGCTTCTGGGATTGACCAGCTTCGATTAGTATTATGCACCAGCCTCGTTGGTTGAGGTCTGGTAGTAGTGGGTCATCATGTCTTGTTATGTGTGTGTATATATATATATATATATATATATGTTTACCAACTTTACATGCTTACATCACACTGATCACAGAGCCAAAAGAGCAAGGCGTCACCATACAGCTTTGCCCTTCTTCAAATGAACTTTCAATAATTCTGAGATCAACAGAACAATCAGAAATTTAGATGAAGAAAGTTGAATGGTAAAGAAAAAGGTTTTGGAAACTTCCGCTAAAGCTGATTTCATTTGTTTTTAAATGTTAAAAATTTTAATATTATAATATTTATAATTTTATACAACTTCTTAATTGTTAAAAAGTAGTTTTATAATACAAATGTGGAGACATGCTTGATAAATTAAATTAGAATTGTGCTAAAATTCAAAACCATTCTAAAGAGACAACTTTTTGTATTTTTTTCAATTTAAATAAATGAAAAATGACAGCATTTTGTCTTCAAATATCAACATAATTAACCATTTACACTTTTTATTTAGTTAAACTTAAATGTATTTATATTTTTTTAACACAAAAGTAAAGTTAATATTAAAAATAGCATTTCTCTGAGTTCTACGCACGTGGCACATACTATTTTCCACGTGGCTAAAAATCACTGGCCGACCGACCACCTTAGAAATTCTTCTTACATCAAATTCACTGGACATACTCATTTTCTGATCCCAGGAATCACAAGTGGCACATCTGTAATTTTCCAACGAGATACTTGCCTGTTTTGGTAATTTAACTTTCCCATGTTAGGGATCCGCCAAGAATCCTATAAATCGTGCCCTAACTTTACGTAATTTGGCTCTATTTTGTTACGTCACAATCTATACGATTTCGATACAAATTTGTTTAGATTCTTTCTTTTGTTTTTCGATTCATTTCCATTTCTGTTTAATTCGGTTTCTCCTCCACCGGGTGATCCTGATTTTATTCTTCTTCGTTTCCTCATTTCCATTCTAGGGTTAGGGTTTTGAAATTCTCTGAGTATCCTTGATTCGTTTAGGATTTAGTTTGATCTGCGTATCTCAGCGCATATCCTTTATTTTTCTTTATACGATTTTATTGGGTCAATAACGTTTTCTTGGATTCTTTTGAAAATTTGAAACTCTATTGGGACTTCATAATTTATTTTTTGAATTTTGGGGAATTTTGAATTTTGGGGAATTTTGAATTTTGTGTACTTCTTATTTCAATTAAATCTGTTTTTGATTTTTTGGTATATAAGGATCTAGATTTCTGGGTTTTGTAACTTGGGATTCTTCTATTTGGGTTTATTTTCATTTAATTCGTTCTCTCGCTGTTATTGATTTAATCCTTACGAGGAAGCTTTTGTAGGTAAGAAACTAGCACCAGTAGGTGTTCTATGTGTTTTTATTTTTAAATTAAAAGTTTATAGATATGATTGATTTTTCTTTTGTTATGTTGTTGCTAGAGGTGTCAGGGGCCTGTACAATATGCAAAATTTAACAAATATGAATGTTTTAATGTACAATGATATGATATATTATACATCAACTGGGATATGGAAGTTATATGGTTATATTGATAGTTTTGAGTTCAATTTTGGATGTACTTAGTGCTTAACTGCTGAATAATGGAGAATTTTTCCCTTGTACTAGGTATTGTTGCATTTGAAATGCCTAAGTTTTTTAAAAAAAGTGTTATATTGTTATGATTACGCCTTAGTCTATTTGAATGTAATAGGTGCAAGTTAGTTTATTTATTTATTTCTATTTGAATTGTTCCCAGTGCTCTTCAAGCTTCCCAAATTGGTTGAGTTAGGTGCAAGTAACATTCAAGTCTTGGGTTTATATAAATCATTTTAAATAATTTATAGGATTTTGTTTCCTTTTATGATTGGAAATCACAAGTTTATTCCTATTCCTTCATGTTGAGTTTTCAACCACTTGATTTTAGCATTATTTTACTGCAGAAGCCATTTGTAAATTTTAATTGTTAGGAACTGCTTTGTGCATTTTATTTAAGCTAGATATCTGAACCGCAGTTTGTAATTCTATATCTCCCAAGGATTAGCTGACTTTCAGGGAAAAAATGGTTCACAAAAGGCCTTTTCCTGATGAGGATTCTCTCCAGTTCCCTTATAAGCATCCAAAACAATGGGAATGTACTAATCACCTTGCCCCGATCATGGATTTCAATCCCTCCAATGATGCTTATCAGAAACCTCAAACTTCAGGTAATAGTTTCTTACTGGCTACAATTTTTTTGTATTACATGCTGGGACATTGGCATGCTTTAAGTCATTCCTACTGATTTTGTTATAAATATGGTGGCTGTACTGCAGTCTTGTTTTTCCAATAAGATGCCTGTTCTATAAACTCACTTGATACATTTGTCATCTTATTTGATGAAACTTAGGTTATTTTCACATACATTTGGTGCATTTGAACTTGTAAATTTCTCTCTTAGGGGCTAACAAAGGGATAAGCATTAGTTGTTTTTGTGAGTTAATGTTTAAGAAAACTCTTCCATTTGACTTGGTTATGCCGTTGGATTAATATGGTTGTTTGGTGCTGTTATTTTGGACTGTTTATCACAATATGCTTTAAAAATTAGATTCAAGTTGAATATTTTTGAAGGTTCTGAACCGTTTAATGTCCCTTACATTCTGTTGCACTAGTCTTATTGTGTTAAACAATTAAATTGAGGTTTTATTGTGACACATTAATGTCTCATGAATTGTATCAACATCTATGCACATGCTTCATGAAGTATTACAATGTGAATATTAATTCTTCAATTAGCTTTTATAATTGACCGAATTCCTTTGTGAAGATAATGTCAAGGAGCATAGGCTCAGCAATTGTCAAGATCAGCGGAGGTTTGAATTTCAGTGGAGCACAGAAGTCTCAAATGGGGCTGACAAGGAGTTCCAAACAGGTGCTTCAGGCTGCAATTCCCAATATTTCTGGGAAGATGAGAGTGGTGCTGAAACTGATGCTAGTTTGGAGGCAGCTTTCCATCTGTCATTTTTTCCAGAATATTTTGCACCAGGACATCAGCTAAAGGCTTTACTTCAATCTGATGAGATTTGTTCATCTCCTCTTGATTGTCCTCCTCTGAAACCAGTTTCCATTGGATGTGAGCATCAAGCTGATATTCCAGAGTGGGGCTTAAAGGGAGCAAAGAATGCTTCAGATCTAGATCATCAAGTTGGATTTTCAAAATCATCTGATTCTGTCCCTGCAGTTGATGATGATGAGGAGAAGCTGGTGGGTACTTGTGTCCTTTCTATGCCTCATTCTGAAGCATTTGCAAGTTCTTGCTCCGTCAGATGGGAGACCAGAAATGAGTGTAAATGCCTTGACAGGGGTTCTATAAGATGTGTTAGACAACATGTCAGGGAAGCTAGAGAAAAACTGAGGGAAAACGTAGGACAAAAAATATTTGAGGAGTTAGGTTTCTGTGACATGGGAGAGGAGGTATCAGATAAATGGACTGAAGAGGAAGAGCAAGCATTCCATGGGGTTGTCTTTTCTAACCCTGCATCAACGGGGAAGAATTTCTGGAACCGTCTGTCACTGGTTTTTCCTTCCCGAACAAAAAGGGACCTTGTCAGCTATTATTTCAATGTTTTCATGCTTCGTAAACGTGCAGACCAAAACAGGTTTGACCCACTTGATATTGACAGTGATAATGATGAGTTGCAAGTAAGTGACCATGGAGCAGGAGTCATAGAGGAAGATGAGGACTCTGGTGTGGAATCTTTGATTAATCAAGATGTTCCTTATTGTCAGGAGGATCATGTGGGGAATAGTCATGATGACTTTGAGGGAGAGATTGATGATTGTAAAGATTGTGCCTCTGTTGTCTCTACAATTCCGACAGATGAAGAAGATGAGGAAGATGTTGATGAATTATCAGTACCACATGTTAGGAACTCCTTTCATGATTCTGGAGGAGATACTGACTTACAGCTTTTTAGTACGGTTGAAAGCAGTCTAAGGGAGGAGGATGATATACAAGATGATTCATGCACATCATACGAAGATGAGCAAGCCGAGTGCTGTGCCTCACTTTCTACAGGGACTGACAGAAAGCAGTCATGTCAAGATTGATGTACTTGCTGTATATAAAATTGCCGTTGTGTTGAAAAGGGCCTAAAGTGGTATGTTTAGAAGCCTTGCAAATAGAAACTTTTTTATATTGATACGATACAAGAGAGAAAAGAGTTAGTTTTGTCCAAGTCCAATTTGGTTTTGAAGGCATTCAATGGTTAGGTTGGACTCCCAAGAGTATCCCCAATATAAGTAACCAGACCAAAATGACAGTTGATCTGGTTTTGCTTGTAAAATTTCATTTTTGATACGATGGAAGCATTGTGATTGTGGAAATTAGTTTCTGAGAAGTGGTTGAAGTTCATGGGTATGTCAAAGAGATGCTTATGGAATTTTGCCCATATACTGGTTGCTGTACTTCTATTAGCGAGGCATGAATCCTGATCTTTTATTTGTCGGGATTTGTCTATCGAGAATAGTATTTTAATATAAATTCTTATCATCCGTATTTGATGGAAGTGAGTCCCAAGTTGGAAGTTTGTCATTTTTTTTTTGTTAGTGTTATTCAGTTTCAGTCATTGTCTCGATGTTGTTCATATTACTTATTATCATTTCTTTTTTCTGTTGGCGAGTTTTAGCTGGATGGCCTTGCTACCGATGTAACAATTGGATTGATGAGGCAATGCGTATTCATTGTTGCTCTTTGAATAGATGGAGTAGTACACTTCGGTTCTTTTGTCTCGCATTTCAATTCAATTGTGTACTGGATTACCACCATCACATAAAATAATTTAGCAGCAACCATTCCGTGGCCATTTTGCAGAGGTGATTTATGATTGCAGTCAATGAAGAAAGATGGAGGGAGGATATTTATCTCAAAATATTGGTTAAGAACAAATTCGTATAAAGAAAGAAAAAGTTAAAAAAAATGGTAAACTGAGGTTTTACGTGCTATTTGGTTTCATTTTGTAAGACTTCGACAAAACATTTTAGTTCTCAACAATCCACATTTAATTTCCAAGCGCACATCTCCAAGTATGAAAAGACGAAATTACATCAGTATGGCAACTTGCCAATTAGCTGCCAGAGCCCTTGGAGTATGTATAAATATATACAAAGAGACAAGTTATGGTTGGTTCACATAGCAGCTACTTGATGCAAGGCATAGAAAGGACCAGACACGATGGATGTATAGTTGCTGCTGTTTGGGTATTCAGTAAGCAGCAAGTTGCTTGCTGAAGCATCCATCATAATTGTTTAGAGAAAGGAACAAAACAACTCTTATACTCTTTTATCATTTTTCCTGAATATAGTTTAGTTTTAGACTTCCAAGTAGAAAATCTTCCACTTCCTTTCTCTCATTCCTCCCTAACTTAATCGAGTTTCATGTTTCATTAGCTGCTTAATGTCTTGAGATGTAAGAAAAGAGAGGCAATGAAACCAAGTTAATGACAAAGCATACACTACAGACAAAGGTGGGTATTGTAATCTTCATGTTGATAATGTCGAAGAGAGGCAAAGAAGAAGACAACAAGGACTACCCCAACTTTTTCTTTTTGAAAGGTGTGGAGAATTGTCAAATGTAAGCATCATACAAGAAGGAAACTTCACTTTGATTTCTCACTTCTTATAATTAGTTAGTTAACTACCTATCTTGTCCACATCTCTCTTTTTTAAGTGCTTTGGGGGGCCTTAGGATGTGAAGAAACTCAACTATTGTGTCCTCTCTACTCAATTTTTACATAACAAGCAAGCTAAATACCACTTCTCAGAGATTAAAACTTCCATTTAAAAACAATGAAGTATCCAAGTATTTCATCAATCAGATGGTCAACATATCATCAAATAGTTACTGTTACTTGTGTAAATGCAAAGACCCCATTGAACTGCCCATTATTAAACAAGAAAATTAGAAGAAAAATCTTGCCCCTCTGACGGTTTGGCTTCATCATTTAAAAAAATGACCTTCAACTCAAATCTGGATTCCTGAACAAAGCTAATCATATTTTTCCTGGATCTGATCCATGTTGGCCAGCCTGTTAACTTTCGAGTTTTATTTAAACATAGTAAACAGAAGCTATTAGCCAACATGGCCAAGCTCCCACCCCCATAATATAATAATTTGATTAGAATATGACAACAAACGCTAATCTCAAACCTTACAAAATCATTAATTGAGTAGCTAGCTAATATAACATATATAAATGCTTGCAGTCCATTTCACAAGCTACTTAACCGCACCATGTGACATCAACTCACCGCAAAATTCTACTCTTTTCAAATGGGTATGGACTCATCATAATCATAACATTCACTTTACAATGGTTGAGTTTTTCATTATTTGGCATTAAATTTAACCCAAGCATTGTGATAGTATGTGCCCATATTTTTTTTTGTTCTTAATTAGAATTACTCAACATCTCATGTGATGCTATATTTAGCCTACCATAACCAGTAGTCAAGAATTGTGTTCGGAAGTCGGACAATCTACAGCAACAAAACTAGTAAATGGGCCTAAATGAATGGTGCATTGAATTCTCACTAAACATTCTTTGGTTGCTTTTTTTTTTTTTTTTAACCAATATTCAAAGAGACTCTTATTACGAAACATACAAATGTTGAGTTAGGCCAAAAGGGGATTCGGTTGGTTAAAGGTCTAACTCAACTTGATTTGACTTATTCATTTACACATAAACTTGATCGAGATTTCAACAACCCAAAACAAATGAATGAATCCCACTTGGCCTTTGGCAATGAACAGTTTGATCATCAAATTATAAAATTTCCAAGTCGAGAAAAGGAGTCTTAAAGAATGGTACTCCTCAGAGGCTTGAGAGAGAGCATGGAGATGAATCAATGTTCATGTCACCAAAGCTTTAGAATTTTGATTGATGAAGGGAAGGCAGGGCAGTTGTGGGGGAATGTTTTGCTTTCGATTTTATTCCCGATTGAGAGCATGTCCGTCTCTTTTGTCTCGAATATTTTTTTGGCGAATGGGGAAAATCATTCTTCACTATCACTGCCCTGCTTTGATCCAGAGATGGGAAATATCTTTGATTAAAATTTGTAAAATAATGTATTTGTTGGACTAAAACTTTGTGTAAGAGTTGCTGTCACAAGATTGGTACATAAAAAGTAGATTTAAAATGATTTAGACCGATCATTTCATTTGTGTCAAAACTTTTATCAAATTTGTTTATTAAGTTAAAATCATTTTTTTTAAATATTTTAAATATGAGATTTTATTTTATTTGTTTTTTCATATGAATGATGTAATATATTTAATGTAGTGAAGCCTATTCCACTTCAAAGAAAAGATTTATAAAATCTACAATGATAAGTGGTAAAATTTTTCTATAACAAAGAGAAAAATGGATCTCACTATGATGTACAAAATAAACTTTGTAGTTGAATAAAGACATTTCTTTCTATCCTATATGGATATAGAAAAAAATAAACAAAAATTAACTCTAGCTTCTACATGATTAAAAAAAAGTAAAAAATCTCTTAAAAATGATTATATTTAACCATGGTACATTGTTAACATCATACAATTGAAGAATAAGAATCGAATAATTGACCGAACTATTAAAGTAGTTAAAGTGGTGATAAATCTCATCAATAAAATGGGTACTACGAAAACTTTTTTTTTATCAAACTCATCAAGTCAAGCTCACTATTAGCAATTCTAATCAAACTCTATTTTTGTTTTATAAATTTTATTTTTTTTACCTAATATTTTATATTGGTATCATTATTATTTTTAACTATCATCTAGCTCCTTTTAAAAAAAAAAAAATCTAAAATCAAAATTAATGTCACAATGAAATGCATCTATTACTATTATTCAACAATTAAAAAATATTGAAGATAGAAATTTATAGTTATTAATGTTGTATCTAAAAGAACAAGAAAAACAATTTTAAATAAAAATAAGAAAAATAGTTTTGAATAAGAAGAGAGGTTTGCTTTCCACGCAAGTAACTCAGCTTCCATTGATAGATAGATATTGATAGTCAGAGAATGAGTATGAACCTCGAATCAGAGATTAACAGAGACTCAATTCAAGACAGTTTCTGAGTGAGTAGTGACTGAGTGAGTGAGAAACTGAGATAGAGAATCTTTGTTTTGCAATGCATTAAATACTCTTTAGACAGAGAGAAGAGAAGTAACAGATACGACTTTGTTTTTAGTTGGGAAAATCTTGTCCTTGATCATCAATACTGCGAGCTTGAGGTGGGTTTTCGTTGAATCGTTCAAAAAATGATTTTTTTTTTGGTGAAGTCGGTTGTCATTGATTCCTCTGTTTCTTGAACTTTCTTTCTTGTTTTCCCTAGAACGTTCAAGAAAATCATTGCATTTGGTGAGAGTTGAGGTTTTCTGCTAGGTTTAGTGATCTGGGTTTCTTTGCTTCGAGATTGCTTTAGCTATGGATTCAGCTAAAGAAGAGAAAAGGAAGAACAAGAAGAGCAAGTTAGTGGGGTTTCAAGATGATGAGCATATTGGTTATGGCCTAAGAGAGAACCCTAAGAAATCTTGGAAATTTTCAGGCTGTAAATATGATGATGCTTCGACTTCTTCAATGCAAGACAATCAGTGCAAGGTTTGTGGTAAAGAATTCGAGTCAAGGAAAGCACTTTATGGCCACATGAGGCATCACTCTAGGAGAGAGAGAAAGAGAATTCACTGCAAAGAATGTAGCAAATCGTTTCTTTCATTGAAATCTCTTGCTAATCATACGAGGGTTCACTATGAGAAGTTGAGTGTTGGTAACGAATCAGCTGGGACTAGTTCATGGAATGATCTGGTTGTGGAGAGCTTATATGTGAAGAGAAAGAGATCAAACCGAAAGAGGTACAAATCTGCTGCAAGCTCTTCTATTTCTAGCTTGAATGAGTCTTTGTCTGTTGCTGAAATTGATCAAGATGTAGAACAGGTGGCTTTGTGTTTGTTGATGTTGTCTAAGGGTGTGCACAATTGGGGTGAGCTCTATTCGTTCTGTGAGTTTTCTGGTAATGATCATTCTTTGAGTTTTGAGGTTAAATCATTGAACAAGAAAATGCAGATCGTGACAAATGAGGTTGGGAAGTTTGTTTGTAATGACGATGAGTCTTCGAAGGTGAAGAAATCAAAAAAAGAGAAGTTAGATACTTGTGATTCAGATTCTTTAAATGTTTTGGATAAGAAGGAAGAAAATGAATGTATGGAATGGGATTCTGGGGAGGGAAAGAAGGACGAATTAGGAGTTTCCATTGGGAGGTTTTGTGCATGTGATGAAGTTGAGATGCCTGAACTGGATGGTAAAGCTGAATTTGGATCATATGATGCCGAGACTGAAAAGGGGATTCTGCTTGAAATTAAATTGAAGTCAACTGATGTAGTTTCAAGTGAGGATTCGATGGGAGAAATTGGTTTGGATCAAGCTGGATTGGCAATTATGGAATCAACTTCAAGCAAGAAAGTCCATTCTGATGCTTGTGATGCTGAACTTGTTGTGGATTTGTGTAACAAGGTAAGATTTAGTACTTCTCAGTCAGAAATGTTGGACGACTCTTGGAAGAATTGTGAAATTGAATGTAAGAACTGCAGCAAGAGATTCCAGTCTCCCCAAGCACTTGGAAGCCACCGGAGGATTCATAAATCTAAAAGAGGCTGCCTGGCACTGAAGGCTGAAACCTGGGAAGAGCAGAACCAGAGTGGCTTGTCTCCTGAAACTGAAGCTGATAGCAAGCTTGTGAAGCTTGAATCTATTCAGAATGTCATGGAGAGCGAAATGTGTGAAGCAGCTGTTAAAGGATATGAATCAAGGGAAAGCAAGGAGTACAAATGCCCCACCTGCTTTAAGATTTTCGCAACAGGCCAAGCTCTGGGTGGTCACAAGAGGGCTCACTTTTTGAAGAACTCTGAGACAAGGCCACAACAGATTGCAATGAGCCATGAGCGTTCCACTGTCTGCGACAATTTAGATCTTAATATCCCAATTATGCTGGAGCGAGAGGACAAGAGTGATTCTGGGTTCAGTCGATGGTGGGTTGGAAACGACCACAAGCATGAGCCACAAGTTAGTCTAGTGGCTAACTGAGAGAAGTGATCATGCATGCCATATTGCTATAAAGCTTTTCTGCATAGTTTCAGGTCTGTAAAGACAACAAGGTAGATAGTTCTTAAACTGGATTTAGAACTGGGAATTACTGACCCGATTTACTTCTCTTCCACTTGGTATTAGTTCTTACACTGGATTTACAACTGGGAATTACTGACCCCATTCTCTTCCACTTGGTATCTTCTTAGTATTTTTGAACTGATAAATCTCCATGGTCGTTCAAGTAAAGCATTTGTAGTTTTGCTTTGTATTTTTGATACTGAAAAAGTTCCCCTTTTTGCCTTGTTCATACAAATATCTCAGAAGGAATAAATAAGCAGAAACATTTACAATGGTCTTGATTGAGATGCAAAAATGGAACTTTGTGATGGTTTATATATTTTTCTTGTTGTCTGATGTTCTGAAGATTATAAAACTTGCCTAGTTTAGGCTGATGTGCAGTGTCGATGGTTGCTTGGCTCTGAGAAACTTGTGAGGTTGCGAGAGAAAGAAAGGTTGAAAATCATTAACACCATTAAAGTATGCTCACAATGTGTCATATATGGCCTGGTCTGAAGGTGAGTTTTTTAAATCAATATAACTGCCAACTTCTGTCTCATTTGATGCCAGCGGCTTAGGCTTGTTTGCTCACAAACTCAGATGGGTTGTATTCTTTTTTTTTTTTTTTAAAAAGAATCACGTTGCCTTTAGTTATAGATTTCATATTTCTTTGTAGAATTTTTGTATCAAATGAAAAAAAAAAAAATTTATTTATATATTTATAAAAATAATTATATATTCAATTATTATAGTTTGAATAAGAATACATTTGNATCAAATGAAAAAAAAAAAAAATTTATTTATATATTTATAAAAATAATTATATATTCAATTATTATAGTTTGAATAAGAATACATTTGATTTAAAAAAATTTAAAAGAATATGTAAATATTTTCAGTCTATGCATTTCAACAAAAACGAAATCATGAAAGAAATAGAGAAAATTTGAAGTATCCAAGCACACGTCGTTGTCTGCCTTCTCTTACATAGATAGCTTGTTCTTTTTTTTTTAATTTCAAATTAATTGTTATTATTTAATAATACTTGGACCACTTAATTGGAAAAGAAAAATATTACCTACACCCCCATTTTTTTCTAATTTTTTTTCTTTTTCATTAGCATTTTAATTTGTTCAATTATCAAAGGTTAGGAATTATTATATTATTATATAACTTTTCCTAATTAATATCTTATTAATTTTATTTTTCAACTATCATCCATTTTAAATGAAGATATAATATACATAACCAAACACTTTTTGTTTTTGAGAAAAATGTAAACAAATCTTTAATTTTATTTTTGAAACAGAAAAACAGTTATCTTGTCAATTTACACGATGGTACAAACACCAAATTTAAGCAGCTCCTTTGAATGAATTCATCTACACTTCATAATCATATTAATGGGATGCTGGTGACCAGATGTTTTATCATTCAAAGAGATGTTACTATGAAAGAAATCGCTAGTTTATGGAGGCTATTCGGAATTACTCATTCTTTTATTTATTATCACAGTACAAAATTTATTTCCCCACACAAGCGTTTTCATTTACAGACAAAGATAAGTACAATAACCAGATAGCTGAAGTGGACGAATGCCTTGGTCCTGAAAAGCTTGCGGCGACCAACTTCCCCCTTTTGGTAGAAACATACTCTCAATATGGCAATTTCAGAGGCTCTATGCTCCATATATCTCGAGCATATTCATGAATTGTTCTGTCACTACTGAACTTGTACGAACCCGCTGTGTTCAAGATCGACATTCGCGTCCACATCTGCAACATCAATTACAAAATGTTAGCCATGGTTTTCTGACTGTCCATGCAAGAAAAATACTGAGATGCACCAAAAAAAAAAAAAATCATGTATGTCCGATCATAAATATAAGACTTCTATCATGATTTTGAACTTGTTATCATGATTTTGAACTTGATAACAGAAAGAAAAAGTTTCTGAACGTAACCGAAAAGTTGAATGCACATAAACAAATTCCTATAGGCACGGTGAACAGAAATTCAGTAGTGAATTCACTTCATGAATGATGAATCAATGCCAGGTAGACTTGTGCAGCAGCATGAAAGGGCATTCATATAAACGCGTAATGTATCACTCACCTTTTGATCACGATATGCTTTGTCAACCTTCTGTTGGCAGTCTATGTAACTAGGGAAGTCTTTACCCACAAGGAAATAATCTGCACAGCCGAAACCTTCATTTCCTTCCAGCGATCCCAGTAGTTCATCATAGCTATGACCAAAAACACCACTTCTGACAAATTCCTTGACTTCTTCAAATCGTACGTCTGGTACGAACTACATTAAGAGGCCAGCTAAGTTAAAAGGCAATGTTGGTGCCAAAAACAAAAATCTGCTAAAGCAATAAATATTTTTATTGTTTTCAAGTTTGGTTTCACAGTAAACTAAATTTAGAAGCATCTGCCAATATATTTTCAATTTACTACCCACCAGTTCAAGTTCATGTGATATCATTCTATGGTTAAAGAAACATCTCAGGGTCACCAAAGATAGATTTACAAAAGAAACAAATAATAATAATAATTGGTAGACTGTTCATACCTTGCCCTGAGCTCTCTCTTTTCTCAACCCTGCAATCTCATGAGCTCTAGCACCAAAGAGGAAAAAATTCTCTTCTCCAACCTCTTGCCTTATTTCAACATTGGCGCCATCCAAGGTCCCAATCAAGACACAACCATTCATCGCAAACTTCATGTTACTGGTACCACTAGCCTCCATACCAGCAGTACTACAGCAATCAAAGGAAGGAAGATCATATTGTTATATAAATTGAACTAATACCAAATGGTTTTGAACATTTCAAACTCACTCCATCGAAGGAAATGACACTTCAATTTTTTTATGTAACCAATAAGTAAAATGAAACAAATACAAATGTATCTTAACCATGCAGATCCAATTGTTATATACTGAACTTTGGGCTGACTTATGGGATGGTAACAGATTCTATAATAGCAAACCTTGCCCTGGGCTTAACTAGCCATGAAGGTTGGATATGGGGTTTGGGTTATATCCTCTATCGAACATTACCTNTATGTAAACGAAAATAAAAATGCTTCAAACTATATGTAAAACAACAATGAAAGAAGTGCATTACATGATGTTGCTAAAAGCATGAATAGGTTCATACACTCTGGGCTTCAGCTTAAGCCAGTGGGACCATAAAGCTGGGCCCAAACTCAATTTTAGGGCTCAAATATGAGAGGAATTTGCTCAGCCAATATAAATCATGTATAAATTTTGCATCTTCACAATGTGCTGCATGTAGAAAACTATGTTCCCAAGAAACTAAAGCAAATAAGATATCAAAATACCTGATGTGCTGTGAGAGCTCACTTGCAGGGATAAGCAATTATTCCCAGAAAGAAGACTGCAGGAGAAAAAACTTGGTTAAAAATCCAACTGAAGCAACCAAAACACAAGGTAAGTTGTGCCAAGGCTCTGTCCANGTTGAGAGCACCATAACCAATTCCATATGACAAGGCTCCAATAACTCTGCTTTCCATCCCTGAGTTCTTTTGTTCAGGCAAAGGTAGAGAAAACTGGAAGCAACTTTCCGCTAGTGATTCCTCCCTAAACAAGCTTCTACTAGTTACACTATTAAGATCATCTCTTATCCTCATATCCTCAAAAAGAGAAGCAATATCAACTCCCACAAGAGGCTTCTGCCCTCTTCGGACACTTTCCTTTGCAAAAAGGTCAACACAAAGAGCTGTCCGACATATACATGCTAATGCAT
>JANLJB010005769.1:0-10731 GCA_026212285.1 Bursera cuneata
AATTTAAGTAAAAGATAGGGATGGTATAATTACTCATTTTTGTTTTGTTTTACGATGGTGAAATATCTTTTTGATCTTGGAATGTAAGACAATTGAGCCTCGATGATAGGCTCTAGCATGCTAAGAAGTATGTCGAAGAAAGATGCTCGTGTTTGCTACGCACAGCGCATTTCCTTGAATGTTTACCACTTATTGATTTCCTTGGCTGGGCATGGTGCAAATAATCGTAGCTGGCAAGAAGCCTATTATAACTTGGGCAGGTCCTTTCTCACCAATAGTTATCAAATATGTGATACTAATGGACATTTGTATCATTGCATCATCTTGAAAACATATAAGAATGGGTCCAAAAAACATTGAGTGGCAGTTGTAATCTCTCATGGAGCGAGACTTTAAAGATTAATAAAACCATGCACTTCAGCTCTGATTTTTGAGCCGCAAAATACAAAGATATGGCAACATCAACTCAATTATGACGATGGAGGGTCAGTGAGAATAGTGCTTCAACCTTCTTGTAATTAATTGCCCTGGAGCAAGGAAAAAGCCATATACAAAATCATTCATAATTAATAATGCCCGGGATTCAAGAAGTTAAGTTCTGATACGTTAAATGTTAAGCTCCAGCGGTAAATGAGGGACCCTTTTTTGGATATCTATCAGTCACGGGACTTCCTTTTTTTTTTAATCTTTGCCTTCTTGTTCCCATCTCATAGATGATTCTGTGTATTCTAGACCATAAATTCGGCATCTAAGCCACCAACGCTGAAGTATTGTTTGTCGAGACTGAAAAGCGAAAAATGTTTAGTGAAAGGACTCAGCTCTTTCTTGGAGAAGAACAAGATAAAGAAAAGATATGAAAAAGACAACATACGTTCCTATAGATTACGTGAAGATTTTTTATTCTTAACGAATAGTATGACAATAGAATGCATACCATTATCAGTCCTCTGGTCCCATTTCAACAATTGCAAAGACACAAAGTTCATTTGGAAGCAATTGTTCCCCAAGACCCTTGTTGGTCTTGCTCCTGCACGAGATTGGAAGAGGGAGTTCGGGACAGCTTTGTCTTTGTACTAATTATCCCTCAAGATAAGCAGAACCAAGTGTTTTAGATACGTCCATTTTGGCCTCTGGCTAATAATGATCATTTACTTCACTTGTAAATAAGCAGCACAGAGCTTTGCTTTTTCTATAATTGAGTCACAGTGAAAAATGATTAGATTACTTTTCTTGTTAACAATTCTGCTTAATTTAGCAGTGTCAGGGTGTGGCGCTAACGAATTTAGCAGATATGACTTCCCACCTGGCTTCATTTTCGGTTCTGGCACCTCAGCTTATCAAGTCAGTCTTCTACTTATTTATTTAGCAGTCTGTTTTTATTTTAATTTTATAAATTGTAAGATAGTCCAACTGTTAACTAGAAGAACTAAGATTCTTGTAAAGCATATAACATATTATAGGTGGAGGGAGCAGCAAATGAAGATGGAAGGACACCAAGTATTTGGGACACTTTTGCTCACGCTGGTTAGTTTTCCCGTCTGTTTTGGGATTAAAAACGAAGTGTCTACGATTTTAGTAACTTCTAGTCAGCAAAAATTCAAACGCCCAAGACTTACAAGTACCTAATCTTAGGTAGTATTCAAGATTTTCATTTTTCTTTTTTGTGGAATCGTAAGAAATTTCATTAGTTTCTGGAACTTTATTTGGGATCTAAATTAGCCTGCTACTTGGTCCTTTTTTTGTAACTTAGTTCATCACTCTTTGTTTTCGTCATTACCATTGGCATAAATCTGTTGGGCTGTAGTTAAAATTTAGCAGTCTTATGGAATTTTGTTGTTTGAAGCTTGATCCTTATAACAGTCATTGTTTTGATGTATCTGGATTTATCAAATATAGGTCCTAATAGTTTAAGTTTCCTCAATGTTTTAGGGAATGTACATGGAGCCACTGGAGACATAGCATCTGATGAGTATCACAAGTACAAGGTGTATACACTGAGCCTTGAAGATGATGATTCTTCCATATAACTAGTGACAAATTCAATTTCAATTCATCCTCTTGTTGCTTTACCAAAAAAAATATATATTTACATAGATATATATGTCCGAATAGTTATTTAATGCTTCCTTAAATAATTCTCTGATCATAACCAACCAGTCTTTGGTTGATTTAACTTGAGTTGCAGGCATCACATCTTTTAGTTTGATGGCCTTTCTGTGACTAGGTTCATGTTCCTTGCAGGAAGATGTGCAACTCATGGTGGAAACAGGGTTAGATGCCTATAGATTTTCCATCTCATGGTCGAGACTAATTCCAAGTACGAATGTCAAATGGAGGCTCTTTTCAACCAATAAAGAAAACTGAAACTTTGACTCTTTCTCACATAATATCCTAATGTTTCTTTCCCACAGATGGAAGAGGACCTGTCAATCCAAAGGGTTTACAGTATTACAACAACCTTATTAATGAGCTGGTCAGCCATGGTTAGAATCAACTTTTCATCTATAGTGACAGTTATACATATGCTTGATAGTTAGCACGTAAATTTCTCTCAAAATTGTTAAGAAGAAAATAAAACTAACAGACAGTGCCTTTGTATTCCTTCTAATGTCTTTGTTTTGATCGAGCAGGTATTGAACCACATGTTACATTATTCAATTATGATTTGCCCCAGGCGCTTGAAGATGAGTATGGAGGATGGATCAATAGAACAATTGTGTATAGTTCTCGCCTGTTGGTTTTAGTTTTCCCTTTTGTGCTCGGTTAAACTACCAAGCCAGCACAAAAAGATAAAGATTGTGCTTGAAATATCTCTACTTGAATGCAGGAATGACTTCACTGCTTATGCAGATGTATGCTTTAGAGAGTTTGGTGATAGGGTTTCATATTGGACTACTGTGAATGAGCCCAATATATTTGCAGTTGGAGGTTATGACCAAGGAATTGTGCCACCTCAGAGGTGTTCTTTTCCATTTGGAATCAATTGCTCTAGAGGCAACTCCCCCTCTGAGCCGTACATGGCAGTTCATCATGTCTTGTTAGCACATGCATCAGCTGCAAAATTGTATAAGAATGAATATAAGGTAAACTTGTAATAACCAAAATTTTTATATCATGTACGTGAACTTTTCATGTTCCTTATCAGTCAGTCAATAATATGCTTTTATGTTCTTTATATCGTGTTCAACAATAAAACTTCTGCTCTGGTGTCAAGCCTTCGTTAAAGCTAGTCTTTGCATTAAACTTTTAAACTTGTATCTTCACATTGATGCTTTAGATGTTAGTTTTTGGCCATGTCTATACAAAATGGATTCTAATTGCAGCACCCATTGCAGGGCAAGCAACATGGCTATATAGGTATCAGCATCTATGCATTTGGGATACTCCCTCTGACAAACTCAACAGAGGACATATTGGCATCCCAAAGAGCCATTGATTTCTTTACTGGTTGGTAAGTGAAAGAATTGAGCATAAGAAGTGTATTTTTTTTTGGTCCAACCAATGTAACTTTTAAGTGTATGTTATTTTTGTTTTAAACATCTATGTTCTCTGCATTTCTGGTAATACTGTTCTTTCATTTTAGAAGTTCATTTTTTTAGGAAGGGAGGGGGTTTTCCTACCGTTGTATATATATGTCATTGCAGGGTCACACATCCCTTGGTTTTCGGAGACTATCCCAAAGTAATGAAGAAAAATGTGGGCTCAAGGCTTCCAGTCTTCACCAATCATGAGTCGGAGCGGGTTAAGGGTTCTGTTGACTTCTTTGGATTGATACACTACAACACAATTTACATCAAAGACAACTCCAACAGTTTGAAACAGGAAGTCAGAGACTTTGGTGCAGACATGGCAGCACTACTAGTCGGTATGTTCTTTGCATATTTTTATTCTTTGCTAAGCTGAATGGTAGCAGCATTCACTTAGTACTCAAGTTGATTATACCTCAACTAGACCAAGGTCACCAATTCAAGCTCTGCCATGGATTAATTTTTTTCTTAGAAAGTCCACATGTTGATCTTAGTTTATAACGACTAGACCAATACTGTATTAATATCTTTCCTTTACTCAATGAGCCAAGACCAGGTCTGCTTATTTTACTCATTTTACCAATTATGCAAATCGTTTGGATATTTTATGTTTAACTTAGAAACTAAAGTTTTGGATTGATTGTGGCAGCTAAGGTGGAAAATTCGTCTACATTTCAGGTGGGCATTGAAATACATAATTGTAGCATTTGCTCATTTTTCTTTAGATAATTTAGTTCAATCGTAATTGACTTTTTTTTTTTCCCAGTTCCCTATAGAGCCCTGGGGTCTGCAAGGAGTGCTGGAGTATTTTAAGCAAACTTATGGCAATCCTCCTATCTATATTCATGAAAATGGTCTCTTTCTCTCTCTCTGTATATATATATATATGTATCTTAAGAACACTCACATACACACACCTGCCTACTAGTTGCTTCTTTTGTGGCAGATACCTGACGTTATTCTTTACCAAAGCAAATTTAATGTCGAAGTGGTGCCATGTAAATCTGAAATTCATGATTTAGAGCATTGATAATTAAAGTTAGTTTAAGGCAAATTTCTTGTTTGCAATCTTGATACCACTTTTTAATCCCACAAGGCTAGTTTTATTTCAAAGATAACTAAAGTAACCTGTATATGAGCCAGGCCTAGCTCTAGGTATAGAATAAAATAATTTTGCTTTTATGACAATGTAGTAATTAACTTGAAGATGTAAAATCTTAAGATTGTCTCCTTCTTACAAGCTACAAGTGTGTGGATAGAAAGAAGCAAATAGCTGGAGAACTCACTAACTATATGCTCTCTAAATCTATCATCAAATTTGAGGAACTTTACATAAGGGCGCCACAGAATGAAGTAGTGTTCAATGCAAAATTTTCACATGCTTTTTAACTAAAAGGTCTCTAGCCCTTGGAGGAAATAATCAAATATGTTCATCTTATAACCATACTACAGTTGTTTGTAACTTGTGCTGTAATTCTGATTTGGTCGAACACTTATAGATCACTTGCATTTAATTGTGAACTGGGCATGGCATTTTACCAGGTCAACGGACAATACGCAATTCAACATTAGAAGACACAACAAGGGTGGAATATATGCATGCGTATATCGGGGGTGTGCTTGATGCTGTGAGGTATGTTATTATTCTTTTTTTTTTTTCCTTTTTTTTTTGGTGGGACTGGGGATGCTAAATGAGCTCATGAGCTACGAGAGCTTATCAACATTCGACTTGAAACATTTTTAACCCAAACATAGAGTATAGCATGGACTGTTTCAAATGTTTGCCAATTTGTTCCTAAAACGTTTTAATGGCCTTGAGTGAAAGTTGTAGTATGCCTAGAGACCTAAGCGACAAAATTGGTAAACTAAAGATCAATTAGCAGAGATTTCTTTCAAACGTCTGACATGATGTATATGATCTTCTTTTTTTTCTTTTTAATCTTTGGTTCTGAAAGAAATGGATCAAATACAAGAGGGTACTTTACATGGTCCTTCTTAGATGTATTTGAGTTGCTGGATGGCTATATATCAAGCTACGGACTACACTATGTGGATTTGGATGATCCAGACCTGAAGAGATACCCTAAGCTCTCTGCACGTTGGTATTCCCATTTCTTGAAGGGAGGAAGCGTCACTTCAAACGTGACTCTCAAACTTGATTCTGATGGCCACAGCTTTCAGTAGCTCAAGATCAATTGAGGAATAATAGATAATTGAAGAATAATATTGTTATGCAGTTATGTTAGTTTTATTCAGTGAACCACATTCTACAATCATGTTATCGTGACTAATAAGTTTGTAACATTTCTTATTTCAGAATTTCTGGTAATGGTAAACTGAAGTTAATTAATTTTATGGTCCCTGAAATATGGCTAAACTTCCCATACCCTTTTTTGTAATTTATTTTAGTTACAATATACACAGCACTACAGGAAAAAAATGGTGATGCCAGTATCTTTTTTCCTTCTTCATCAGTCACTGAGTAATTGTAAAAATAGCTCAATGTGTTTTTGGAATAGTATTACTCTTACCCAATGACTTAATATAAAGCAAAATAAATAATATAACGTGCGACTTTCACATTAATTATCACATCGTTCAAAAATGTAATTGGGAATAATAATCGATATTATTACACGCTTGAGGGCAATTGGCACTAGTAGATGCCTTCCAACATTCTTGATCTTCAACTCTCTGATTTCACATTAACTTGTCCCAGCTGAAACACAAGCACTATTTCACCGGTTGGAAAAATTGAATATTAGGAACAGGAAATGATACCATTGCATTTGCACCACCACATAATTGCAGTTTCGGGGGCCACAGGATACAGCAACCTTCCCAAAATTTACAAAAACGAACAATAGTTTAGGGCAAGTTGCAAAAATTTACAAAATGAAGAAAAATGTGTTTCTCAATTCACATCTGTAACTTAGGTTCCAGTTACAAAATTCAGGTGGAATTCACTCAATTTTCTGATAGGCAGAAGTAGATAATACCAATTTTAATCCAATTCTCTTAAGACGAGTGCCTATGCCAAAAGTTTCCGGACCTGTTCCCCAAATCAGACACACCAGTAGTCTGATGAAACGAACCCCAACTTGAGTCTCTCGATACAGCAGGGAATCGAGATAACCTCTCTCGTTCCCATACATGAAATCGATTCGAAAAAGGGTTTTCCACTTCGTGTACATTCTGCCCCGCTGAACTTGGAGGAAAGACATAGAACCCACCATTTTGATCATGTTGTGGCGCTGCTGGCACTACTGTAGGCAAGCTCCTTGGACCATCAAATCTCCTCACACCACCAGGGACTCCAGGCGTCGGCAAGCTCCTTGGACCATCAAATCTCCTCACACCACCAGGGACTCCAGGCGTCGGCAAGCTTTGTGAATTGCTCGACTGCTGCTGATGATGGAACACATGGGATGCCTGGATCCTTTCATGGGTCAGAGCATTGACGAATGAGCTTCCAGCCCTAGGATCAGACCTACAAAATGTAAGGACAGAGCATAATTAGCAATGCAATGGTCAACGGGCATATAAGAAAAAAGTGGGAATTTTGCACCTTAACTACTAAATATGTGGGAAGGAAGGAAAAAATGCACAGTTTGCAGCTGGTCAGGTTTACAACCGAATATCATACCAAGAATATTAGGATATTATTTATTTACAACAACAGAGTTAACAAACTGAGAGAGAAGTAGATGGGACATAGATGAATATTTAATTTCATTGTTACCAGAACAATGTCAAGGGAAATAAGAAAGAAGACATCAAGTGTCATATAGCTTACAGCTTACCCAAGATCATAGACAAAAGGATGCGGAAAAGATCTGGTCATTGTTCTGGCATCAGATTCACCATGAGAAGATCTGAGTGTTGCAGGTGGAACAGAAACAGCTGGTTCAGCACCATTCATATGACTACCGGATACAGAGAAAGGGGGGGAATGACGGCCCCAACTATGATACTGGATATTAATAGCAGGAATAGCATGGGGAGTAAAAATCTCATTGTGTCCTGACAGGCCAGTCCAGTGATGATTTAAATGTGGATCGTCAACATTATTGCTAGATCTTGACGTTGTAGGTGGAATTGGTCCCAGATACGCAACATATGAATGAGCGATAGATGATGCACCTGTATGTTCAGTGAATACAGCATGGTGGCCCCGTAGGTCATGATCTACATGGATAAGATATTTTATTCCTCCTGTTACAAAGATGGCTTCGAAATTTTTATTAGGAAAGCATTTTGGAACTAGATAGCTTACATGTGGTTGAAAGAGGATCCACTTCCCTGAAATATATAAAGTATCAACATTTCAGAGAGAACCAACTGATGTCATTATGAAAGGAACTGCCCTCAATGATTTGAAAAAAATAGATAGAGAGAATTCTTGAAACAAGTAAAACACTTTCAAGTTTCTTTCTTTCACAGGATAACTAAAAAAGCTCAGTAAAAATTTGCGAAGACCAAACTCCACTAGAAAGCAAGAAACTAAAGGTAAAAACAATCTGAACGACCTATCATGCTAAAGAGAATCTGCAATGCATTCACAGAAACTATTGCATCCATATCCCTAAAAGAAACTGCAAATTTAACATCCCGCAGTTTATGTTTTTTTCCCTACTATAGCATTATTCCTTGATTTTATTGCTTTATCCTTCAAAGTTAATAAAATTCTAGAAGATAACACTATATGCAACTCATAAACATCAGCAATAAAAATTAACCCAAAAAATATATATATATATATATATTGATGCTAAGTCTTGCTTACTCAAAAGATGAACCAAGTCGTGTCAAATCACCAAATGGGCACCAGTGAACTCTAAATGGCTGCCAAACAAAATTACAGATGATGTAAGATGATCTTGATCACAAATGTGAGCTTTGTGACACCCAACAATAACTTGCAGACATAGCACAAAGAATGCAACCAAAAATTAATGAGATTGATAAAAACCATGGAAGTAGTAGTTCCAAATACTTAAATAGCAAAAACAAAAGAAGAAGAATAAAAGAAAACCTTGAGGTCATCAGATGGGCAAGCCTTGACCTAGGTAGTGTCAAGACCAAAAAAAAGTAATGTGTGTCTCACCAAAATAAAAATTCTTACTATAATGATTAGTACCAAACAGTCATGAATGAAGTTTAGGGTTTAGGTCTTTTATCTTAAAAATAATAACAAATAGTGATTGCCTTATAACTAGCAACTCTACAAGGCTAAAAAGATAATTCAGCACTGAGATTCCTGTACAAGCCTGTGGAGACTCACTAGAACTAGGGAACTGGTACCATTCATGCACTATTCAGTAACTATGCTGCTAGAGAAGGAAGTACTTCAGAGCTTAAGGTCTCTCAAGATTCAAAGAACACTTAATGATACATCAATGAGGAAAGTGAAAATCACTGACAAATGGAGGAAAGACTTTATAAACTCGTTAACTCTTAGCACATGCTAACCTCAATAGATATCTGCGTTAAATAGTATGAATAAGGAAATAATGCACTACCAACCGGAGCAGGTAAGTCTGGCCTGCCTCAGATGTTAATGAAATAAACTTGAATCTAAGAAAGACAAAAGTACATAGAAGCAAGTGAAAAGAAAAGCAGCTCAGACAAATTGCTCAAAAAGAATAATCCAGGACTTAAATTGTAATCAGAACAGTAATAGGACTAACAGCTAGTATGCTGACATGTGTTTACCATTTCAGAATATCCTAGATCATAGAAATCCTCGTCGGGAATCCAGTCTTCCATGCTAAGCTCAGGAAGTGAACGAGAAGAACCATTTGCATACAACCACTGACCTTTCTCAACCTTCCGACAATTTGGGCATTGCATAGCTCCCTTCATATTAAATGCTGAGCCAATGCAATCTGCAGAATGGGGAACATCTTACTGCTATAAATATGCATTATAATACATGTGAAATACTAGTCATATAGAGAAGTAGAATGCAACAAATAAATGTACGCCTTGAGCAAGCACAATTAACCACAATATAATTGAAGCTCTTTCAGTGCCCTTCGAAAAAAAGAAGCATGGTCAACAATTTAAAGCGATTAGGACCTCAGTTAAAAAGTTTTCCTTGAGTTTAAACTTATACAAGTAAACTGATCAAACAACACCTAGAATCAGAAATCTATCATCAATTAGTTGTGAAGCGATCTAACGTATTAGGACCAAAACCGAAAATCCTTAACCCTGTATAAAAGTTATAAAATTTATCTTCAGAGTGAAAAAATTTTAAAATCACTCATAGAATGATCGTCCATATTTTATTCAGAGACATGGCCAAACCATTTAGCAACTATATGAAATCCCACTATGAGCTACTGGGCATCTTCATACGACCCTATAGAGTCGCATTGTCATCCTTTTCACTTCCATGGATGACGTTCAAAGCCACAGACATCTCCTTCCCACTTAAATTCACGCAATAACAACTACAAATGACAAGTGCTAAAAGTTAACAGCGATGATGATGGCTCTAAATGAGAAATCTAAGCCGTTAAAAATGCATGCAACATACAGAAAGTTCTACATAATTGCAAAATTTTCTAAAACTGAAAATAAAAGAAAAAATTTGAAAAAAAAAAAAAAAAACTTACCCAGATGAAAGTCGTGGCCACAATGAAGCTTAGCCCTGGATCTGCTACCATTATCAGAAACCAAATCAAGGCAAATCGAGCAGGAGACCGCAGAAGGAGGTTGGGTCGCTTCATCATCATCGTCGTCGTCATCAGCAGCAGCAGAAGCAGCGTCCACCGTAGGATAACGATCAGTGGCTATTGAGCCCACCATGTTCTCATCCACCAATCGAAACCCACAAAAATTTTTACAATCCAAATCCAAAGCGACGACAAATCTCAATTTCTCTTTCTCTGTCTGTATTGCCCTGGAGCCAAAAGCTATCTGTTTCTCTCTCCGACCTGTCAGATTACGTGGTTAAGACCTTACATGAACTTTCGTTGAATTTAAAACCACCATCATGATCATCATGATCATCATCCTAATGAACGGTGTGTTTTCTGTTGGAATATTGTGTCCACTGTAACAAATATTATTGGTTCACCAAACTTACAATATCAGGACTTAAGCGACACCGTTTGGTTAGATAAATCGAGACATTGACCTTTTTTTTTTTTTTTTAAACCAAGACCTTTTTTATACGTATAAACGAACTCCAACT
>JANLJB010005769.1:17786-48570 GCA_026212285.1 Bursera cuneata
AACCATCAAATGAACAATAAACAGTATCCGAACCGTCAGTAAACAGTACCATGAACAGTACCATCCATGAACAGTACCGAACCGTGAAATGAACAATGAACAGTATCGAAACCGTCAAATGAACAGTACCGTGAACAGTGCCAAACCGTCAAATGAACAATGAACAGTGCCGGACCGTCAAAATGAACAGTACCATAAATAGTGTCGAACCGTCAAATGAACAGTACCATAAACAGTGTCAACCGTCAAAATGAACAGTACTGATGTCAAATGAATAATGAACAGTATCCGAAACGTCTGTGAACAGTATTATAACAGTACCATGAACAAAATATGAGGGTAAATAGGGAATATAAGGGAAATATCACTGTTGAAGGCTAGGTGAATGAGAGAATCATTGAAGCTTGGTTATTTTTGAAAGACCTCCTTCCAATATGGTTATTTTTGCTAATTTCCGTTTCTGAATAAATGCCTGATTGATGGTAGATATTACCAATACGTATCTCTGCGGCTCTGCCTGCTGCGTTTTGCGATTGAACGAGCCCGGTTGAAGAAAGAGTAATACTATATATCTATGAATGTTAATGTTGCGTCTGAATCTTATGTGATCTATTACATCATTTGTAAGTCAGAAATTTTATTAATTGTAAAAAATAGTGTTATACTACTACTTTATAAATAACAAATATGTGACTCTGACATTCTCTGGATTTAAGAGCCCATTAGAGAAATATCCGAGAAATTGACTTTTTCGCCGTGAGCTGTCCTTTATATACGTCTCCAAATAGCACAAACCGTTAATATCATTAAACTATACTGGGAGACAGAGAAATGTCCTGAAAGTATCCCCAGAGAAAACATATGTTTGTTTGTTTGTTTGTTTGTTTCTTCTATTTTTCGAAGCTAGAACTTTTCGTTAGATTTTATCCAAATTTATTATTACTTATACGAGAAGAGAAATGAAGTTCTGCAAGAAATATCAAGAGTACCTGCGGGGACAAGAGAAAAAACTACCTGGGGTTGGTTTCAAGAAGCTCAAGAAGATCTTGAAGAAGTGCAGGACGGACTTTCAGCCTCAGAAGGACCATGACGGGGTTCTTGACATCAAAACCTGTCCTCACCACTGTCCTGGTACGCTATTGCTATCCCTTTCATTTGCTTCTCATTTCAGTTCTGCTTGATTTAGATATATCTTTTCTTTCTTCTTTTTGTTCTTTGTTCCTGATATTCAATTCTTGCAGGATTTTTTTTTTTTTTTAAAAATAGTGTGTCTTCATTATAATTTTGATACGTTACCTGGAACACCCATAAGAAAATTCGGATGTTTTCTAAGCAGATTGGAAACATTAATTGAAATTTGTTTTGTTGTATGTCACTGGAAATGCAGAATAAAATTCATATGAACTGGAGGTTAAAATTAATCCTGAGGAGCTGCTTATTTTGCACATGTTATTTTCCTTTTTTTTTTTTTATTAGTAATATTCTAATTCGACTTGATATGCAGTATGCGATGGGACCTTCTTCCCTTCCCTTCTCAATGAAATGTCGGCTGTAGTAGGCTGCTTCAATGAGCGCGCACAGAAATTGCTAGAGATTCATCTGGCTTCTCCGTTTTCAAAGTGCTTTATTTGGTTTAAAGGGAAGGTGCAAGGGACCCATGTTGTCTTAAGTCAAGAAGGCAAGGACTTGGTTACCTATGCATTAATCAACGCCATTGCAATTCGAAAAATACTCAAGAAATATGATAAAGTATGTTTTACTTTTACTCCATTTTTAAAGCTCATGTAATGAAATATTATGTCTTCTTGGTTGCGGATATTAAATATTATTCATTATTATTATTTATGTCACGGTGATTACAGATTCATTACTCCAAGCAAGGGCAGGCGTTCAGGTCACAAGCACAAAGTATGCACATTGAAATTCTACAGTCACCATGGCTGTGCGAGCTTATGGCTCTCCACATCAACTTGAGGGAAACCAAAGTCAACTCAAAAAAAGCCCCTGCACTGTTTGAAGGCTGCTATCTTAAATTTAATGATGGGAAACCATCACTCTCTTGCGAGCTCTTTGATTCTGTCAAGCTTGACATTGATTTGACTTGTTCTATTTGCTTGGTAAGTTAGTTTTCATTTCTCTAAAACTGGTATTATGCATTTTATGCACTCTAATTAAGCACACTAAAAGCTTGTGTATCAACTGTTTAAAACTGGTTAAGATATTTTGCAAGAGCACATGACGAGTTTTAAAAGACAGGCTAATTTATTTTTGTTGCTAATCCCATTTTGGTTCAAGGTCTGATATACGCCATCATGTTGTTTACTGTGACAATGGGAAGTTGTTTAGTACTTCTTCCCCCAACCTCCCCCTCCACCTTCCCGTCCTCCTCCCTCCCCCCCAACAAAAGTAAATTGAGTTGAAATAGCTCTCTCATATTTTGAAGGTTATGAATTTTTACAAATGCTTTGTTGACAGAGATATTTAAGGTTAATTTTTCTAACTTGGGGTTCTAGACTTAACGATATTAAACAAAATATCCAATACTATACATTTTAAAAGATCTAAGACTTGTTTGATGACGGAAAACTGTTAACTTTCCCATCATGGTGGCTTAGTTTGACTTCAATTATTAATATTTTTCTTGTTACAGGAAACCGTGTTTGATCCAGTTTCACTGACATGTGGTCATATATTCTGCTACATGTGTGCTTGCTCTGCTGCATCAGTCACCATTGTTGATGGACTTAAGGCAGCAGAATCTAAAGAAAAATGCCCTCTGTGCCGACAGGTAACTTTTGTTATTAGTCAATAATATATATTTGTTTTTCTAATTGAATTAATCTCAATATACTGTGGAAACTGGTGATCAGAGTGTGGTCCAGTCTCATCAGACCTTCCACTAAACCTCAATTTCACTTGTACATATGATGTTAGAATAGCTTCTTTGTGAAGATTTCATTTGAATCTTCACTAAGCTTCAATTTCACTAGCATGTAGGATGTTAGAATAAGGTTTCCTTTGAATCTTCCACTAAACTTTATGATGTTAGAATAACGGTCATATTAAGGTTTAGTTTGAATCTTCAGTATTATAATTTGGTGAAGTGTGGTACAGCACTCAAGTAGTTGGTTGTTTGTGATTTCAGGCAGGAGTATATGAAGGTGGTCTACGCTTGGAAGAACTTAGTATCCTATTAAGTCGAAGGTTAGTTTTCATCATCTTGAATATAAGACATAGTATGATATTATATTTTTGTATGTATTTTTTATTACTAACTGCTAGTATCTTGCTATTGAACACCTTGCTATTAAACAGCTGTCCGGAGTACTGGGAGGAGCGGCTTAGGACAGAAAGAGTAGAGAGGGTTCGGCAGGCAAAGGAGCACTGGGAATATCAATGTCGCTCATTCGTGGGCGTCTAATTATGCAAATGTAAATCTTTGTTTATACTGTTATTTATAATATATTTAGCTGGATTTGATATAAAATTTGTATGTATAAATATTATTATTCATAATGTAGAGGTACAACCTGAGTTTTTCTCTGAGTATCTGGAATTGGTTACAAATTAAGATTACAATCGCCTTGATATTCAGAATTAATTAATACACACCTGCATTATTTTATTCTGTACGGTGATGAACAATCAAAGCCTCAAATGTTCGAGATAATTTAAAGAAAAATTTAACCAATGTCGATTACTCGGCTTGATACTGCACTGTGCAATACTGTACATCAACGAACAACCAACGATTTAACTACTTTAAGAACAATTTAACATGTGATCGTAGCATGATCAATATCAATTCTTGAGTCATCTGCCTGAGACTCAGCCATTACGAGATTGAGAATCCACTCAAACATCTGAACGGAGCAAGGAAGTCTGACTGCTCCGTCAACCATAACTCGCGTTTCCTCAAACTGTCTAAACAAAGCTTGAAACATTATAGAAGACAAACATTCGATTGGAACCACATACCGTTTACGTTCTTCACCAACATGCATCACTAAGAATCTGCCGGGGACTTTCTTCCTCTTCAATCTCAGTTTTGCCAGGAGGGAGCCAAGTCTTTCTCGAAATATTGCCATTGGAGGAAATCAAGAATACAAAGTGGAAACTAACTCAGATAAAAGTTATAATATATATGCAAGAAATTTATCCTGAATAGAATCGGATTACTCAACGTATAAATTATAATTATATGAAGTGTCCAATTATGTTGTCTCTCTAATTACCTTAATATAAGAATCTTTTACATGAAACAAAAATAAATATCATTGACATGTCAAAATCTCATTGGAAGATACGAGGCTAATAGTAAACCGACCTAGCTACTAACAACACTATGGCTAATTTTCCTACTTTCTTCAGGAATACAATATACTATGTTTTATAGTTGTTTATAGCGGTCAAGAAGTTGAGGGTTCCGGGAAGACCACTCATGTTTCAAGATTTTAGGTATCCGTGTACGTGGAGATTGATGGTGCTTTCGCAATCTTTATGAGGCAAGGAAATTCAGTTATTTGTTATCTCCCCGGTTGTTGCTTTCTCATTTTCGTACGACATAATTCATTGATGAGAAACGAAAGCAAAAGAATGCTATTGTAATAAGTATTTTATATTGTTTTAGTTATCAAAGATATATGAGACCGTTTGGTTCGATAAAAATACACATAAGAATGGAAATGAGAATGGAATATTCCCTTTTTTTTTTTTATTGATAAAAAAAATTCAGAAATGAGAATCATATTACCTCAGAAAATGGAATTAGTCATTCCCCTTACCCTTTAGGAATCAACTTTAATTCCTGACCGGAATTAAATAAAAGCCAGACTTTTCACTTAAAAAAAAAAGTTATAATATTTTTTTTAAAAGTAAAATTAATTAAAAAATATTATAATATTTTAAAAATATAAATAAATTAAAAAATTATAATATTTTCAAAAAGRTTAATAAATTAAAAAAATTATAATATGTAAAAAAAGTTATAATATTTAAAAAGATTAATAAAAGATTATAATATTTTTAAAAAATTAACAAATTAAAAAATGTTATAATATTTTTTATAAAAAGGTAAAAAAATAAATAAAACGCAAAAAAGATAAAAATTTATATTTTATGATAACAATGACATATATTTATTATTATTATTATTTTAATATTTTTATTGAGAGTAATTTAAAAATTTGATATTAATTCTGATTCAAACTTTTTATAATCCAAACAATTTCTACAGGAATCATATTCCAATTTTGATTCCAGGATTAAAACCAAACGAACCCTAAGTCTTTCAAAAAATTTAAATTTTTTTGGTTTCAAGTTTTAACATAAATTGCTTTAGCGGAATAGCCTGTTAAAGCGGTCATGGCCACTGATCGACTGTCTGATAAAATGTTGGCTCACCAGGACCACCAAAACATTTGCTTTTGGTAGTTTTTCTTTAAGTCTATAAATATTCCCCCTCAATGGAAATTTGAGAAAATGAATGAATAATGTAATGAGACATTTACCTATGTTTCAACCTCAAATACACTAATCAAACCAAGAATGCTCCTCAGCTTGGCGTTCACTAGAGAAATTTTCAACCAATTTCAATACAACACATGAGGATGAGGAGACCTACCAGGCTCATCATTGTACGCACAACTCATAGCAGAAACAACATACAAAGAGACTACCGAAGAGATTACCACCAAATACATGCTAGAAAGTTACAAGCGAAGCAGAACTAGAGATATCCTCATCCAAGTACCCGTAATTAAATAGAAGGTAATAAAGTAAAATTGTTCCACAATCTCCCAAGAAATAGGAAAAACTGAGCTATCATATTCTACTTGGACAATATCAAGGGATTTTTATCCTTATACATACGATATCTCTTGCATAATTTCTTCAAAGTACCAACTGAGTGCTGCATTGCGTTTAGTTTGGTATCCATGAACATTGCCTGTAAATTTAAGCGAAGTTAAGAGTAAGACAAGACAAATCACACCAAAAGCATCATTACAACTTCTTAAACAAAAATTAAAAGTCATATCAAACCTGGTAGTCATCTCCGTATCTCTCAACCAGCCGACCAATATGAGCACGTTGCATACTGGTCAATGGTTGTAAAGGTGCAGACTTTCCATCCTTTCGTTTCTTTCCCAGTGCTGATTTCACATCTACTTAACCATAACACATCATGTTATTAAGGGTTGTCAAATCATTGCCAGAAGTATTATGCAAGTCCTAACTCTTATCACTCCGAAAATTATGAGAAAGTTCAATTCTAAAAAAGTTTTATGTGCATTCTATAGAGCCAACACAAACTCAATATACTTCATATTTTGACACAGACCAAACAAAGAATTGCTATAACTTTAAGAGAACCTCCACGAACAATTGGCATCTTTGCCATTAAACTATACAAATGAGTTCTTCTCACGATTAAACTTCCAAAAACTTTTAAAAAATGTATATATTTCTTTGCTCTTATCAGAGAAAAGTCGTTAGCAAACCAGCAATTTCATTCAATGCTTAACCATTTGAGACATTATTTCTAGCGACGAAATCTTAGCCATGGTTCACAATAACTCAATAATGACACTGAAACAAAACAGAGTATTAGACAGTTCGTAACACTGGGATCAGCCTACAGTAATTAGCTCAGTTAATCCACGAATTAACTCCAAATTAAACAAAAAATTAGATTTTTAATAGAGAGAATTGAACTGACCGTCCTCTTCAAGATCGCTGCCGCAATCGATGGGCTCGAACTCATCGACGGGTTCAACGGAAGGCGGAGGAACTTGAAGGGAATCGCTTTCAATGACTTGCGAAGTGCGAGAGCGGACGCCAAGCAAGTTTGGGTTGGAAACGAAACCGAATGACTTGTAATTTTGAATGACGCTGCCTTCATCATCCCAATCGGGAAGTTCATCGACGAGAGTACGAAGCTTTGGAGGGAGAGAGAAGGCTGGCTTGAACGAGTGTGGCTTCTTCTTCAGGAGACCCACCTGGACCTTTGCCCTTGAGTTCTTGTACTTTCTTCTTGATCTTCCCATCACTCTCCTTCTCTCTGCTTTCTAGGGTTTTGGCAGGGTTCAGGATTCTTGTATTTCCATAATAAGGAGTAAAAGCGGTGCGTTTTGGTGGCAAAGGCGGAAGGAGTGTGCTTTGTTGAGACAGTTAAAACGGTGCGCTTTGGTGGTAGAGGAAAGGTAGGAGGAAAATTTTTTAAGTTTTAATTAAATCTTAATTTATTTTGATTAGTTAATTAAATTTTATTTTTTTAATTGTATAGTTAAATTTAATATAAAAATATTAAATTTATCTTTAATTTTTTTTTTTTTAAATAGGAAGACATAACTTAACTTATCAATACAATATTTAAGAAACATCTAACATCTTTGATAGCTCAAAACTTGCTAAACAAAGGTTTAGTAAAGTGTTTGAGCTATCAAGATTAAACTGTTGAACTATCAAGTTTTTTATTTAATTAAGTGATCTAGAAAAACAAATTTTATTAAATGTCAAAACCACTAAATTTGACTTTTTTTTTAATATATTTCTAAACAAAATTAAGGTATTATTCAGAGAACAAAGCAAGCCCATTTGGTAAATCTAATCAATAAGATTAGTCAGATAACAGAATGCATCATTTGTTCTGTTTTATGACTATGGAATTAACTACATCATTTTTCTAATAGAATTATTCAATAATTGTGCTTGATCAGCTATTACTTAATTAGCAGCTAGCTCAAAATTCAAATGTAATGATTAAAAGCCCAAAGACAAAAAAAGAATTTTAAACTTTCAGAAGAAGAAGAAGAAATTGATAAATGATAAATTTGATACTGATTTAATACAGTTGGTGTTGGTCCTCTTCTTCTTCTTCAGAGAGAAGGTGCTTAAATTACCCTAGTACTGTATCCCTAACATAACTGACTTCTCTATGCTTCTCTTGTCAGCAACGGTTTCAATGGGTTGACATCCACCTTTGGGTCAATACAAAGATCCAGCACATTCACCGCCAAGAATGGCATTTTCCGTCAGAAGATTATGTAATTTCCCAGTAGTGGTTCTGAGAAGATTTAGCAATAGCAATTGACACTTTTGTTTATAGTTAAAAGCAGGAATATCAGATGAATATATAGAGGTATAGATTTGTTTATAGTCCAGCTGAACGATTTGCGTATTCCTGAACCAATGCTCCAAAGAGTGACCGCCTCTCAAGCAGACGAGATGGCTTGTCAAATTCTTTTGCCCACCCTGTTATTAAGAAGAAAACAAAAAGGCATTTGCTCGTTAGTTATGGTAAGCAATGCCTAGACCATTAACTCAAAAATTGGAAAAATGATTTGACCCGATAAGATATGAAAGTTCATTTCACTCATAACATATATCTGTTAGGGGATGTTTGTTCTTTTATTTTAAATCTAAATGTGACAAATTCTCAATTCAGACATTTTACGTAATTATTTTTTTTATTTAGCACGCTTAGACAATTTCATTTGAACAAAAAAAAAAAAACTAATTTTTTTTCAACTTTTATCTAAATCCTAAAATTCAAAAGATTTATGTCACTCTTAACTCTTTAAAATATTATAATCTAATTATTTATAACTGATTTGTCCACAACTTTTACAAAACAATACATATATAAATAAATGATCTGTGACTTAATTTTATATACTGTTTGATAACTGTTGATTTATTAAAATCCATAAGTGGAAAAAAAAAGTTAAAAATAGTATTTTTTATGCTAACTCAGAGACTATCAAATAATATATAAAATTAAGTCAAAAAATTAAATCCTGATAGCTTGAGTTATAAATAAATATACTTATAAATTATTTTTAAATTTTTTTTTAAATATTTAAATATTAATTTTATCGAAATATTGATTTATCAATATTTTTAATATATCAAGTGTCATTAAATACAGCTATATAAATGAAAATAACATCAATAATGAAAATATATATTTTAATTCAGATCTTTGAAATTAAAAAATATATATATTATTCAAACCTATCCATTTCAGTTTATTTTAGATTCATTCAGATTCGGACAAAAAAAAAAAAACACCCTTTTAGAATTTCTCTTAAAAATAGAAAAAAAAATGTAGAATTGAAATAGAAACTTTCCTGGGAAGTTAAGGGTAACGTGCAATGCAGGAAAAAGAAATGGTAAGAAAAAAGCACCTGCATCTATAACTAAAACCCTGTCGCAATCCATGACTGTTGGTATTCTATGAGCAATGCTGATAATTGTACAGGCTGCAAAATCCTCTCGAATGATCTTCTGAATTACAGCATCAGTTTGTGAATCAACAGAAGCAGTTGCCTCATCCATAAACAAAAGTCGGCTGCGCTTTAGCATAACTCTCCCCAGACAGAGAAGCTGTCTTTGTCCCACACTCCAGTTGTCTCCATTATCAACCACTAAGTAGCTCAAGTAATTTTGGACGTTATATATATATTATAGATAAATCTGGAATTTGATTACCAGAATAGGAAAAGTAGAAACCATTTACCTAAAGAATCAAGTTTATCAGGTTTTGAAGCCACAACATCTTTAAGTTGGCAGCGCTCAAGGCTCTACAGAAATCAGAGTGTATGTCAGGCAATGCAACAAAAATGGCCATAGGCAAGGAATAACGGAATAAAGGATTTGCATGTTTACCTTCCATAGTTCTTCATCTGAGTACTGACCAATTGGATCAATGTTGCTTCTCACAGTTCCTTCGAAAAGAACAGGTTCTTGCGGAATGATCCCAAAGCGAGACCTAAGGTCATGTAGTCCCAGAATGGAAATGTCAATACCATCAATAATTATTCTCCCCCCTGAAGGCTCAATCAGCCTAAAGAAAACTTGGATTAACGTTGACTTCCCACTTCCTGTACGACCAACAACACCAATCTTCTCTCCTCCATGAATGCTGAGAGTAATTCCTTTGAGAACCAGAGGAGTGTTGGGACGATATCTAACCTGTTTGCCAAATTATTAACGCATCAGAATTCAAATACAGTAATTTGTCCCTGGCAACAGCAAGGAAGATGTCAAGGCAATTTCATTCTTTGTTCAATTCTAGTAAATCAACGGTTTTGTTTTGTGGAAGGTTTTTCTTAATCTTATGCTGGCAACTAGGAAGTTCTCAATTTATCAAGAAATTTATTTGGTAAGAAATTGTCAAGGGCCACTTACCTGCAAGTCTTTGAGGTCAACATTCCCATAGGCAGGCCAGTTTGGAGGAGGAAGACGATCTTTAATATTCCATGCTGCTTCTGATGGAATGTGTGTAAACTGCTTTATCCTCTCAACAGAGACCATCTTATTTTCCACAAAGCAACTCATGTATATGGCCCAGAACATCACACCGTTGAGGGACAACCCATATGAGAGAGACAAACCAACATTCTCTACAATAGTAGAATTTGTCAGATTTCAAGTATAAAAATAAATAAGAATTTCAATGACACTCTAGAGCATCATTCATTTATTGTAAATCCAATTAAATCATTGATGGTTTGAATGTGAACTCTGCATCCTTTTACTCTCAAGTTCAGGAGCTTTTCAATAAATAAAAAAACTATTCTTTTCTTGCAAATTAATCAGATAAAAATAACGTGTCATCACATGGATATAATTACCTGGTTTTATAACGCTGCTGGGTAATAAGATCATAAACATAGTGGCAACACAGAAGGTGAAACTCCCTAACAGTTCCAGACGGAAACCCAACCACTCATTTGATCCATTATTGTGGAAATCCATGCGCAAATTGTTATTGACTCGGTTGACATTTTCCTGACAGAAATCCATCTGCTTTCCGAAAGAGCGGATAGTCATAACCCCAGAGATGCTTTCTGAAAAATGATGGATAACAGGGGCTTTGGTGATTGAGTCAAGCCTAGTTAATTCCCGAGATGATGCAAGATAATATCCCTGCAACCCAAAGAGACAAGAATCGTCAACACGATTTTGCTTCTGAAAAGACATTGAACATTTTTTCCAATCAAGAAAAGATGCTAAGCCAAAATTAGAAACAGGAAAATGAGAGTTAGCGTTACATAGACCGTTTGAAGGATAATGTGTCTGGCCACCTGATTCAATTAGGGTCATCCAGTATTATGCAAATTTTTAACATAAAAGAAAAGAATTGTTGGCTTTGACCTCGATGCAGGCATGTGAACTATGATATTATGCATTCATAATTTTCTTTAATGGATATTCTAAAATGTTACAAAAGTTACAAAGAAAGCTCATACCCGGTACCAGTAATTCACCCAAGCAAGTGGCAATAACAAGAACACTGTCGGCCAAGCATATTGACATGTAATGATGAAGATGCTTAGCAGTGTGATGTACATTGCAACGGTAACACCTAGAAACAATGGGAGGAAGACGTCAATGTTGGTTTGATCAGTTGATGCCTGAAAAGAGGAAAAGAAATATCAGCCTAAATGCCATAGAGTAAAATTAAAAAAAAAAAAATAATAGTGAAAATAAGAATCCCATTTTAATTTTGAGATTTTACCCGACTTAAGATTCTTCCTGAAGGCGTGGTATCAAAAAATGTCATTGGGGCATGCAAGATACTATGAAGAATCTCGCTGAAAAATATTTGAGCCGTCTTAAGCCCCATATGTGTCACAAAAAACGATCTTATAACTAGCAGCAATAATGATACAGCTGCAATACTTGCATAGACACTAATGAACAGAGAAGGATTGAATGACATAGCACGCTCTTCTGCAGTTTCATAGGACAGCCAGTAATCACCAGCCATTAAAGACGCTTGCCATGTCACAGAGAATAGCAACACTACTACTATACCCCACCATCCATATGCCTCCGTGCAGTATTGTTTATAAACACGCAAGCTGACTTTACCAGTTTCTCTTTCCTCTTCATGGATGAGCTTAGAAGACCCCTTATCAGAATTTGACTGGTCAACAGACTTATTTTCGCCATTTGATTCCACAAGTTTTGGAGAGTTTGAAGTTTTGGGGGAATTTCCTCCGGCCATGGTTTTTCCAACTTCTACGAGCTCCATTGATGATTCATGTGCAGCTACTAATACTCCAAAATCTGTTCCAGAACCAAGTAGAGCATTATACTTTCCTGATTGCACTATCATCCCATCACGCATGACCTGGAATTGGACACGTTTGTAAATATACATAAATGTTCATATGTGAAATAGCATTTTAGTCTGTGTACTGTCTTTTCACTGGACAAGCGTTAACGTGAAGATTGAAATGTGAACATCATTCATCATACTTACCAAGATAAGATCAACATTGTGCAAAAAGTCAACTTGGTGAGTTACAAGTAAAATGGTCTTGCCTTTGAGAGCTCCTCTCACACATTCCTAGAAGAAGGCAAAAGAAAAATATTTTAACAGATTTAAGCATTATTCCCGTAGATTATCCGGAATTTTCTTTGGTGTTAGTGAGTTCTCCTTAAAAATTATTATGACTCTGTTTTGCATTTTAAACAAACATATATCTGACTACCTTGCGATAAAAAATGAATTTCTTTTTTGTTGAGTGTCCAATTTAGTGGACAAGTATATCACCTTAAATATATCTGACCCGGTATGAGCATCGACAGCACTAAAGACATCATCAAGCAGGTAAATATCACAATCCTGATAAACAGCTCTGGCAAGTTGAATCCGCTGCTTCTGGCCGCCACTGAGATTGATGCCACGCTCTCCAATTTCAGTCTGATCACCATACTCCATCATTTCCAAATCTTTCTCCAAACAACAGACCCTAATAACTTCCCTGTATTTCTCCCTGTCCATTGGCAAACCAAAGAGGATGTTTTCTTGAATGGTCCCATTTTGAATCCATGATGTTTGAGCTACATAGGCAGTTGTTCCACAAACTTTGACCTGTTAGATAAGGAGCATATATATTCTGTCAAACATCAATTTTGCTAATCAATTCAAGTTTTTCATTGGTTTACTGCACTGTTATCATATGATGACAAGAACAATTTTCTATGCACTTGTGCACTAATGAAAGAGAAAAAGACCACTCAAGAAATTGTAAATCAAAATTCATACCCTTCCTGACAGTTTGTGCATTTCACCAAGAATAGAGGCCAAGAGAGAAGACTTTCCAGATCCCACAGTCCCGACAATAGCAGCGAGTTCCCCCTTCTTGACTTGGATATTTATATTTTTCAAACATGCCTCTCCATTTTCATCATCCCAACTAAAAGTCCCATTTTCAACCTCCACAGCAATTCTACCATCACACCTCTCCAGTCTTTCCACTGAATCATTCACCAATTCCCTACTCATCATGTACTGATCCAATCTCCCCAGAGATATCATCGCTTGAGAAATTGAGATCATGGATTGAGGGAAGGTCCTTATGGGTTCTTGCAAAATCTTAAAGATAGTTGTCGCAGTAAACACTGTACCTGCATCAAGTGGGACTCCCAGTAAAATGGCAGTACCAAATGTAACTGTTGATATCAGCAATGGTGTGCACCACATCACTACAATATTTCCAGAGATCGAGTACAAGAATTTGGTTAGCCATCCGAATTCTCTTTGACGGAAAGATAAGATTCTCTTATTGAAATGTTCTTCCCATGCCTGAAATTTGATCACCCGCATATAATTAAGCATCTCATTGGTGGCCTTCATTCTTGAGTCGCGATTTTGCATCACATTGAATTGAAATCTATTATTTCTTCGTGTGCCCATTATGATAAATAGAAGGACACCGAAAAGTCCAAGTACTGCTGTAATGACAGACGGACCAAGGTAGTTATACAGAAGAACCAATGCAACACCAAGTTGCAGTGGCATTAACCATATAGCATGGAGCTGTAGCATCATATCAGAGAGCTGCTGTGCATCAACAGCCATGTAATTCACTATCTGTCCGACCCCATGAGCCTGCCGCGCAGAGCAGGATAGCCTCAAGCCTTTTCTGTATAGGGAAGTGATAAGAGTGGACCTAATGAGCATTCCAATTTTCTGTGAGTTGAAATTGAACTGGTGAGTTGTTAGAACTTCTACAGATTTTGCAACAAGGAGAATCAACACGAGGTAGTATCCTTCATAAACAGAACTTCTTTTGCCAGCAGTGTAATCAACGAAACTTTGGATTAGAACAGGTCCAACATACACGACGCAGAGCCTCACAATTGCAAGGGATGCAGTGAATGCAATTTCCTTCCAGAAGCATCGGAACAGTGTGGTTCGAACGGGGTGCTTAGATTTCTCTTCTGGTTTTGGCCAATTTGATTCAAAGAGCTTTGACATTCTCTCAGCTCTATGCTCTGGAGAAAGCGATGGGACTTCATCAATCTTAAGAGGGGATTTGTAGCCTTTACTTAGCAGGGGATTTATCCAAAGCCAAAAGGCCTTGGATAGTGTAGAAGCTGATGCAAATCCACTCACATTGGATTTGTTCAATTGAGGTTCATATAATTTCGTTTCATCACCCACTTCAGGTTCGGAGTCTCTTGTCAGTGTAATCCCAGTTGACCCTCTAATTGCAACAAACAGGAGAACAGTTGATAAAGGAAAAGACATTATTGAAACTATGTCATCCAATCTCAAATCTGGAGTCAGGGATGCCTCAAAAGAGACCAAACGCAAGATCCCTGACGCTGAAAATAGTGAAACGAAAATGAAATTTGCAACCCAATAGATTCTAAGCGAAAGCGGATGACTAACAGCTTCAAACCTCTTCTCATGAATGATTAAGACTACAATCACTGCATGAGTTACAGCTTGAACCAACCAAAATACTGCATCAACTAGCTTCCATGGCCATGGGGTGCCCCTACTGAATGCTAGAATGCAGATAACAGTGAAACAAAAAGCTAACAGAACACTGACAATGAGAGAGAGTTTGAACCATATCGTAGTTCTGGGAAAAACTCTGTGGTTTCGTATAAAGGGCTTGCTGATATCAGAGCTGGGATGACCATTGGCTATGAGCCTAGAACGAAACTTTTGAAGTGAAAATACAACGACGGTGAGCAAGAACAAAAAGTCGACAGCAGATAACAGGGCTCTTTGAGGACATGGAGAAAGGAAAACAAATCTTAGCCACTGAAATACCAATGGAAAGGATGTGTCTTCTGATGATTGAATCACAGAGCTTGAACATGAGAGGGAGACGATCCAAGACGAGGAAGACATGGTTAAACCTTCACGTGAAAGACAGCAGAATCCCTCTCTTACTATTGTCTCTCTTCAACTTCCTATATGCCACTCCCTGGAAACATATAAGAAAAAATGAGTACAGGATATGACAAACCTTGTAATAAACTTGCTGAAGAGTTCATAACAGAATCAAGAAGCTACAGAATTTGATAAAAAAGAAGCGCAAAAACCATGAAGCAGTAATGATTACAAGCATAACTTTTCAATTAAAAGAAAAAAAGTGAGAATGATGAAACAAGACACCATGTTACTAGAGAAGCAGCATACAGAAGGGGATTGATACTTTCGGTGCTCGAATATGTAAATTCTTCAAGCTAATATGAAGTGGAGCCTGAGAAGCAAATGGCGAAAAGGGATCGGAGCTACCTTAATTAACGACCTTTTAGTAGGTGCTTTAATAATACAAACACCTTTTTAACTGGTTTAGAGACTAAGGTACGATACGACTTGCCAGCATCCTTCCCGTGTACAATACAACTATTAAGAAAGCTCTTTTCGGATAGAATGATAACGCGGAGAACAAATTCGAAAACAAATAATAATTTAATAGTAATATGTCACAGAAAATGACTAAAAATATATGGTTTAAAGAACCAGTCCCAAACTTTATCCATGGCCGTCCCTTCCTGACTTGAGAAATTATCCATTAAAAATCTTGGAGTTCGACCACCAACTTAACACAAAATCATTTAAATAAGACGAAAACCGAGAAGTAAATCAAGGACGTGTCCTCGTCAATGTAAGGAAAAGAGAGAAGACATAAACAAAAAGGGAAAAAAAAAAAAAAAGCAATGTAACGCGTTGAAACTTTTCTGAGAAAAAAGAGAGAAACCATGCAAAAGCAGGAAGAAGTCGTGTAAACTCACCTCGAGAAAGCCAGAAGTCGAAGAGAAGACAAATAAGTTGGCTTGGGAAGCTAAAACATAGAGGTGCGCAGCATGAAGTTACAAAAGAATTACAATCGAAGATTGTTTTCTAACTTCATTTGGCCGAACGACTCTGGCAATAAAAATCCAAACACGTAAAAGAAGGTATTGGCGACGAGAGAGAGTAGAGAGATGTCACGAAATGGAAAGACTTGTTCACTATGCATACATATAGAGTTCGGGACCGCTTTCAACTGGCGTTTACAGAGAAGACGTGGAAAATATGGTAATGGCCACACAAAACTCTCACAGAGAGAGAGTCAGACAGAGAGTGCCTGCCTGGTTCCTGAATATTTTTCCCTATTAATCTCAGATCATCGTTTACTTTCTTTATAATAATCTTTTTGTCGTTTTGTTAATTATTAAGAAACTATTTCTATCTGTTAAGTCCACTCGCTATAAGTTTGCGCGTGGAACCACTCTTCATATAACGGCCCTCTTCCCGCCACCCTTCAGGGACCTCTTTTACTGACGTGGCGAACCAACACTCGTCGAGTGATTACTGCACCAAGGGCGAGAAGCTTTGAAGTACGAACCATGGGTTCATCACCAAGTCATAGGATATTTCATTAAAGCGCGTGGCAAAAGTGTATTTGAATACTCTGCATGCACTTATTGATAACCGCCCGCATCTTAAAATGGAGCTTTCTACGATAACATTGGGGGTAATTTTACTAATCTTTCCAGATCTTTAATAAAATTTCGTATGGTTTTGAAAATTTTATCAAGAATAGTATAAATGGTTTATTGTTTTGTGAATAATTGAGACGTATTCAAATGGTGCACTTGTTTAGTTGGTTTTTCTTTTTTTTGTCAACTTAATTAAAATTTATTTCATTGATAGTAACGGTTGGTGGAATCGTCAAAAGACGTACTTTTCTGTGAGTGAATAAATGCATATGCTGAAATTTTGGCAACTTGGACTCGAACTTTCGTATGTTGTTACCCTCAAGAACAAATTCAATCACGTACAACTTTCGAGATATTATTGATTTGCCAGCTCAAACCGACTGCAGCGGGTAAGAAAGGCATAACACTTCACGATTCGTAGATAAATTAGTACATCCGATCCAACTCTGAAGAAAAAAATGCTGTATGCTGATGATACTTCGTCGTCGATTCGATCGATGTTAAGAGGATTGAACGTGGTGCATGTGGATGAGTACAGTCTCCTAGTAAATAAATAAAGAGTAGAGATATTGATTCTCAAGCCTCGACCTCGTGAGTCGTGAGTTAAGACACAGAAGATAATGGAAGAGAGCGCCACCACGATGTCTGGTCCGTCCATTTCGTTCAAACGAGTCCAACAACTTCTGCTTCAAGCCGGCGTCGAATCATGCATCTACGTAAATGCTGCTCACAACAATCCAAGAATTATATTGAAGGAAATCGCACATGAACCAAAAATTAGTATATTACTCGTGTAAAATAATACAAATAGAACACAATTGAAATTAAATAAATCATTCTGATTAGCGAAGATAATGATACGTAATATAAATGAGTATCGTGCAAAATCTTTAATAGAATTAAGTTTTTAATTCATCTTTTGTCGGCTCGAAACACTTAATTACGCAATCACCTCCCGGCTTAACCTACGTTAATTAATAATTAATCATGGGAGGGATTTTTGTCTCTTAATTGATGGCCGAGGGAGAATCTTGGTGGGCATGGAGGAATCTTGAAACTACTTTAATTTTTATTTTAAAGAAAACGAAAATAGTTAAAAACTGACACTGAACGGTGAAAACAGTGCTGTATTCATTGCACTAAAAATGTTAAACTGATAATAATCGTTTTAATTAAATTAAAATGTCTGCAATTTCCGATACTTTTTCTCTTTTTAATATCAAATAGTATTACTTGGAAAACAAGGAATGTACCGACGGCTCAAGTCATCATCGCCTAACCCAATATGCATGTAATTTCCTCCATTATTGTCTTCTAGAAAGAAATAAAAGGTGATGATAGAAAACTTGAACATTTGACTACTAAATTCGTAAGACATGACATCAGGTTGGGTATAATTATCATAAAATAACGACCGTAAAACAATTAAATGATATCCATGTGGCTTGGACTTACTAGCTTCATTAAAGAAGGAAAACAACACAGCGAGACGTCTTCCCTTTGTTGTCTTTCCTTTTCAGTTTACCACCACGGACTTGGACTTTTCGACTTTATTTAAGAAAATAATTCCAAAACCTGTATACACATCCCTGTTAACTTTCAAATTTGTCGTCAGATTGGTGCATGCATCTACGGGTCCCCCTTCACCAATCTCCAGTTGGTATATATATACAAAATTAGGAAGACCCCACCTGATCTTGGGAGTTCATGAGAATCACAAACTGAGGGATCAACCGATTCAAGGATTTAAGTGCAAGTTAATTTATCTGTCTTTTGTTATTATCATTATTTGTTTGTATACAGTCATTATGTACCCGGCAATATAGCTCATTAAAGCGACTCTACAATACTATATGAACCGGAGCTTCCACTTTTTACTAATTGCATGTTTTGTGGAATAATAATTTATGAGTTTGTCCAACGCATGGGCGCAAGACTTCCAGTACTGCTGGGTTGAGAAGCCAAGTCTTATGGTTGTGGATGATTATTCATTTTCGAATAAAAATATGTAACGAGTACGAATACATAAAGTTACATACTTGTCAGTGTCGAGTTTCAGTACTACATTCTAAAGGTATCACTTTGATTTTTTTCTTCCTCCTCACCTCTTTCTTATGCTTGAGAATGGAAGCAATTCAGAGTCACAAATTTTTCCAAATAACAACACGATATGGAATCAAAAGGGATAAGAAAAGCTGCTACTGCGCACAACGTCGTCCAGTAATCCATTTGCCTAATAATATGCCGTTTTTGGGTTCACAGTATCCACACAATTGTCGGGCATATCTTTCACTACTACTTTCAGATCATGAAAACGATGCATCATGCATGGCCATGCATAGAGAAGTTACATATATATATATATATAATTAAACAATTAATTTGGATTAAATAACAATGAGCTAGTCAGCAGTATTATTTTATTAATTATTATTGGATACTCTCAACTATATGTAGGTAACGTGTCTACTTATGCAATTAATGTTAATGGGCCATCATGATTCACATCTATGAAGGACCCTCCATGTTGTACGAGAGTCAATATGTTTCTTTCTGTTGTAGTTCTTTATGAGCCACATTTAAATTAGTTTGGTGTTAATACACTAATAACTTGACCACTTTCATGATTGGTGTATTATATATGTAATAAATCATCATATAAAGCTATCATGAATTGATTGCTATGCATCTACCTTACACTCTAAAATATGCTTACTTTAAAAACACACGAGACATGTGGATTGAAATAAATGAAGGGTTGGTGGGGGAATGAAGAAGGTCTCCCTACACCTGCCATGCCCCATTGCCATTACTTGAGAGCAGCTGAAGGAGCTGTCTCATGTTTGTGTACTTGGTGAAGCTGGTGAGCCTGGGCCTGTACGTTTCGTTAGTTGGTGCCAGACAACTCGTGGGCTATCATAAAAATTAAACTCAACTCTTGCTCTAGTTTTCTAACCCTCCTAAAATCCTGATTAATGTAAATGAACAATACTTCAAAGTCTTAAAAAATGAGACATTGGGCTTACCAAAGCCAGAAAGCCCAAGTTCAATAAGTCATTAACATTAGCCTACTTGGCTTTCTAAAAACTCTCAAAAACATTCCCAAAAAGCCCAAGACAGAACTAACCTACACCACCCACATAAGCTACCATACACGATTATTCAACACCGTCCGATCTCATCCTCTCGTGCATCACCAGCCATGATGAACGATGCACCAATCACAACTCCCAATTTATGTCTGAGCATTCACATTATATAGTTGGAAATATCTAGAAGTGACGCTACATAGGCTATTTTGCGGTTGCGTTACTTCTCGTGTGCATAAAAACACAACAAAGCAGTCAGTGTTCTTAACGCCGGTGTCTAGGGTTTTACAGTTTTCTTTCCATTTCAAGACAATATGAGGTAAGCTCTTCATCTCTTCTTTGTCCTAGATTTTGTTCTATCTCTGATTCTCTGACACTACGATTCCACTGATTTACGTTTATTCCACTTTCCTCTGTCTTCTTCTATACCTGTTGGACAATTGTTCTTCCGCTATTGTTTGGTGCTTATGATAATCACTTCTATATAGCTTTATTTGCTAATTTTGCAAATGTCTTATGTCGAAGATCTCTGTCTACTTAGGGTTTTAAAGTTTTCTCTAAACGCTGAGAAAGTTTCAGTTTCTAGTTTATTGCTTTAATTCTGAAATATGGCTAAGCTAATGTATTATTTGTTATTATTATTATTATTATTTTACTCTGTGTAATAGTCTAGTTAGGGTTTTGTGATTTGGAGTGAGTTTTACACTGGAAAAGTTTTTACATTTTGGATCATCTGCTTAATTTCAGTCCTTAGCTATGTACTCGGATAACTCTTTGCAGAGGTAATCTTTTGTATGTGGTCAAATGATTTTGGCATTTCGCGATGAGACCCTAATCTTTCGCTGGACCCCGCGACTATCTGGAAGTACTATTTCTGCATCTCCCGGGAAGTTGATGACTATTCATAGCTATTACCTCAGTGACCGATAGCGAAGTAGTATCGTGAGGGAAGGGTGAAAAGAACCCTCATCGGGAATATTTGCCTTGATATGCTAGAAAATAGATTTATTGTTAGTTTACTTGTCTACAAATGAATTTTTTAGAATATTCTGCTGCAAATAAATTGATTTGGTCTTGTGGAAGTCTTTAATTTGTTTGAGCTCTCAAGGTATTCTTTAGATAATTGTTTTCTCTCTAAATTTTATATTTGCTTGAGTTCTCTTTTCATTAAAATGCTTTAAATTTTGTAGCCGTGTTCCTGAGGTGAAGTGGGCCCAGAGGGCAGACAAGGTTTTCATTACTGTATTATTACCTGACTCAAAAAATGCAAAGGTCAATCTTGAGCCAGAAGGAGTGTTTTCTTTCTCTGCTAGTGATGGCGCAGAAAATCACCTTTATGAGCTCAAGTTGGATCTTTTTGACAAGGTCAATGTGGAGGTAAGATGTTGCATCTAACATTTTTATTGACGTGAGTGGTTAATGGATGAAAATTAGCCATATATTGTTTATCTGGCAAATGAGTAGAAAATATGTACTACTTGGTTTTTGAAAGCTATTAATTTATGAACTCTTAGAAAAATGATAACAATAATGAGTAATAAATGAATAAAATTTTATAAAAGTCAGTAGAATGATGCATTACACTGGGCTATCTAGTTAATTTGAAGATACATCCATCTTGGTCACTTGTCCTTAGGCCTGACTAGGTTTAATTTGTTTTGGTATTTGAAGCATAGGGTACTCTGAAGAGGCTTGTATCTACATGATGCTTTTGGTTATAAATATTTTTTTTATTTGAGTGTTTGTTTTCTGTTTCTCTTCTGCTTTCATACTGCATCTTATGCTTTTGTTTCTTATTGTTATTAGGAAAGTAAAATTAATATCGGAGTAAGAAGCATATTTTGCATCTTGGAGAAGGCAGAGAAAGGATGGTGGAAGAAGCTATTGCGTGGAGATGGCAAACCACCACATTATATCAAAGTTGATTGGGACAAATGGGTGGACGAAGATGAGGATAATGGTATGTAATTCTGTGAGTTATATGTTTTGGTCTTGAACTTCTAATGGCTTGGATTTGTGAATGATGATATGCTTTTTATCGAGATTGTTCACTTGTTTTGATTAGGTGTTGGTGACATGGATCTTGGAGGGATGGACTTTTCGGTATGGTTATAATAGCTCATGGATATTTGAAGATTTCCGTGGGAATTTTCATCCTGATATTTTATGTACTTCTTGCAGAATTTTGGTGGCATGGGAGGCATGGGTGGCATGGGCGGCTTGGGTGGCATGGGCGGCTTGGGTGGCTTGGGTGGCATGGGCGGCATGGGCGGCATGGGTGGCATGGGCGGCATGGGTGACATGGGCGATTTTGAAGACAGTGATGATGAAGGTAAGGATGTCAAAAGTATTTTCTAGCGGATTTATGATATCCTTCATTACTGGAAATAATGGGATGTACTATGCAACGTAGTTTTGAATATTAACTCTCTTATTATTTACCTAGAAGTGGCAAAACCAAGTGAACAAGACACTGGCAAGGCAGCGGCAGATGAAACAAAGCCAGAAGAAGGTGGAAATCCAGAAGCAGAGAAAGATGCTGTTCCAACTCCAAGCACATGATGCTGTGGTAGTTCTGAATTTGAAACGCATGAAGTCAACCTAGAGTTACAGGATGGGATAATTTTTCGGTCTCGGATGGGGTCAATGACAATGAGTGTGTTTTTCCCTAACCAAGTGGCGCAAAAGTTTTCTTATCGGCACAACTTAATTCTGGTGTCTTACAATATGAACTCCTTAACTTGGATCAGGATGTTGTATGTCTTACAATATGCAACTCTTTAACTTTGGTTGAGAGCAAACATTAGTTTATGCCACTAGAAGTACTACAAGAGCGTTGTGATCTCACCTATTTTGATCATACGCTTGAGCTTGTTGGTTCATGTTGTGAAATTTGGAGGTTTTGATTGTAATTTTTAAGGGGGTAATTGATACTTCCCTTGCTTACTTTTTCGTTCATTTTGTAATCGTGGTTTATTTTCGCTTTTGAGAAACCCATTACTGGTAGAACATAATTTGATTTAACATCATGTGTTTTATCTCTAGAATTCTTTGGTTGCATGATATGTAATTGGGAAGGTTGAGTGAGGTTTTCTTTCAAGTTATTAATAATGTAGCGAAGCGAGTAGTTCTTTGAAGGTGGGATATGATATGAGATCATTGCGGATTGAAAGGAAGTCTTATTGTGATTAGTATTAAGCTTTAAGCACGTCAAAGAAAATAGGTTGTTGGCTGATGTTTATGGGAATTTGAATAGATAGATCATACTTGTAAATGGTTGTCTTGAAAGGCCTGTTAGAATAAAAACATAATTAACAACTGAATCGTATTCTGGAGTGCGTTGGAGTCTCTCTCTTATAAGTAAGGTGGGACGTAAGCCGATTGTGACTAAAAAATGACCTAGGGCTTGCCTGAAGGGAAGGTTTTTAATAGATTTTGAAACAAGCGGTGCCCAGTGGGCGATTCGCTAAATGTTGAGGGAGGTGTATGATTTTTCCCTCATAATAAACGACTGACGCAGCTGAGACCCAAGCCCTCCTAATAGCATCGCGAGTGAGTTATTTAACCGACTATTACAAAGTACCACCTTACAGGATTATAAACCCTAAAACCCGGTGCTGAGCGAGCATAAGAAGATGGATGAAGGCACAGAGATGGAAGTGGAAGAGTCTCCTGGTGGAAGTTCAATCAAGAGATTTGGACTCAAAAACTCTATTCAAACCAACTTCGGCGACGACTATGTTTTCCAAATTGTCTCCAAGTACTCTCCTCTCTCTCTCAATTCTTGTATATCTCTTAATTTTTTCTTATTTTATTGACTTCTCTTTTTACGGAAGGGATGACTGCTCCTTAATGGGTGTTTCGCTATCAACCAACGCTGTGAAGCTTTATTCACCAATCACTGGTCAGTATTGTGGAGAGTGCAGGGGTCACTCTGCTACTATAAATCACATTTCTTTCTCTGGCCCATCAACTCCACATCTATTGCACTCTTGCTCTTCTGATGGTACCGTCAGAGCTTGGGACACGAGATCATTTCAGCAGGTAATTCCTTGTACTTCTTTCGTTTCTGTGGGTTTATCTTTTGATTTTATTTGACTCTAAGCTATTTTGTTTTGCCCCATTTATAAATATTGCAGGTATCCTGTATAACTGCTGCTTCTTCTCAGGAGATCTTCACTTTCTCATTTGGAGGATCTGCGGATAATCTTCTTGCTGCTGGATGTAATTCACAGGTTTCATTGCATTGAAGAGTTCATATAGCATTTTTCTCTTTCCCCCACCCCTTGATGAGCTTCATTAAGTGTAATATTTATCTGCATATATATAGGGTGCCTTTCACTTTCAGGGAAATAGTTGCAATTGCATATTGAACAATTGGATGCGTTAAGGTAGGCTGTAGGGATCATACTTAAGGGGAAAATGAGTCTCAATATTCCTTTGCGGCTCCTTTGGTTGGTGATTAGAGGAAAATTGTATGATCATTTCCAATTTTTTAATTTCAAATATTTGTTGACACAGATACTCTTCTGGGATTGGAGGAACAAAAAGCAAGTTGCATGTTTGGAGGAGTCACACGTTGATGATGTTACTCAGGTCTGTTATGATGCCTATATGATTGTGTTTTCATGTTTATTTATTTATGGAATACCAGTTATTCTTGAGTAACATAGCTACATGCACAGTTTAGATGACTTGGAAACTGTTTTGGTTATATTAGATGCTTGAAATACAGTTGGGGAAGATAACGTTATGGATATGTAAAAAACACTCTCAAGGGATACAGGTGGGAAAAATATCATCTGTATGGGCTAAAACTATGAATGCATAGATATAAAGAGAAAAAACAAATATGGATATTTACTAAATTGTTCTTTTAAATATGACTTGTACTGAATTCTGTGGAAGTAAGTACAAGTGTCAAGTTCCAGCATAGATGCATTGGTGTTGGACATTGTGAATCTGGAGAAATCTTGATGCAAGAGACATGTTTGTCTGAAATGGCTGTCATGGACTAATATCTATCTGCCTCTGAGTTTGTGTATGTTAACAAAATACATGATAATTGTATCACTCTATGATGGATAAGTTGGCCTCGGCATCGTCCCAAGTTTATGTCATGGCACTGTATAGTTGAGTCTGAAGATCACGGTATGCGTATTTTTGGGCGTGCTATTTTTTATTTAATTTGATCAGCAGAAGTTTACAGCTCCTTAATGTAGTTCGCCCCTGAAAAACATTTTCATATTGATTGTAAAAAGCTCTATGGTTGATGACAGGTTCAATTTGTCCCTCACCAGCAGAACAAGTTTCTTTCTGCTTCTGTTGATGGGTTGATATGTATTTTTGATACCGGTGGAGATATCAACGATGACGATCATCTGGAGTCTGTAAGTGCAGATTTGTATTTTGATTATTAGATGTTTGATCATTGAATTTTTTCCTGGTTGAGTTTGTGGGTTGGAATAGATAATTTTTTGAGCAACTGACGAAAGAAGGATTACTGATCCAAGAAATCCATTGTCCAGTTAAGCTGCTGTTTTTGGATACGCAAGTCATGTTACCATGAAAATCTGCCAAGCAAGTTTTATAGAGGATGATCCTTACGTGGTGGTTCTCTTGTTTTTTAGGTTATCATGAGGTTAATTAGTGTACTGCATAGTGTAAAGCATAAATTAGGGATTGTATATCTGTTATAAATACACTTGCAATTCTGTTATCAAGACCAAAAAAATATCTCACCAGTTTTATGCATCCCCTGGGCTAATTACCTTTTAGCATGTGAAAGTCACATCATTGGCTTTGTGTTCCTTTTCTGTTGAATGATGTCTTAAACAAAAGAGTAAATATCTAATGCCCACAGTTTATTGTTTAATAATTTCTTGGTTGGATTAATTGTTACAATATTGTAGGTTATCAATGTGGGAACTTCAATTGGAAAAGTGGGGTTTTTCGGAGAAACATATCAGAAGCTCTGGTGTCTGACGCACATCGAAACCTTAAGGTATCATTCTCCTCCATGGAGTGATCAAGAGAACTATTATTGCTGAATTGCACAAAAACATGGTAGAATAGTGTTTTACTCCATGCTCACAATGTAGTAGTCCCATGGCATGTCAGAGAAATGGTGAAATTCACCCACTTAAAAGTCTTCGGACATTACTGATTAACCCACATGCACACAATCAGACAAATGTCTTCTTCAAACTGAACATGTTGATTTTCTTTTACTTTTAATAATAAGAAATTCAGTAAACTCTAATTTGCCACTGCTTGTAGTATTTGGGACTGGAAGGATGCACGGAATGAAGTAAGCTTTGAGAATGCTCGTTCATTAGCCTCTGACAGTTGGACACTGGATCATGTAAGTTCTATTCTCTAAATAGATTCTACTCGTTTCACTAGATCGTTAAATATGTTTATGGGCATTTTTGTTATGACTATGCACAATATTGTATATTTAGATTATATAGTAAATGAAACAATGGCCCATGGCCCTCTACTTAGGAATCCTTGAGAGCAACCCTCTCTGCCTCTCCAAGCCATTCAGAAAATTTGTTGGATGTGTGCAATTTCTTTTGATTGACTTTTGTTATATGAGTAAAAGATTTTGCACGAGGACATCACATTCCTTATACCAAATACTTTTCTGTTTTGGCAGGTAGATTATTTTGTTGATTGTCACTATTCAGAAGACACTGAAAGTTTATGGGTCATTGGCGGCACAACTGCTGGTACGATGGGCTACTTTCCTGTAAATTATAAAGGAGTGGCAACAATAGGACCTCCAGAAGCAGTGCTTGGGGGTGGCCACACAGCTGTTGTTCGTAGTGTATTGCCTATGTCAAGTATGCGGGTTAGGCCTTCCCAAAGCCATGGCATTTTTGGTTGGACAGGTGGTGAGGATGGCCGCTTGTGCTGTTGGTTATCTGATAATTCTTCAGAGATAAACCGATCCTGGATTTCAAGTTCAATGGTTACGAGGTCGCCAAAGACTCGGAAGAAAAATAGGCATAATCCTTACTGACAGGCCAAGTTTTCGGTAGAGAATTAAGATTAAAAAAGTAATGTTGTTTTAGGTGTCAAATCTGTTTTCTTTCCTTTCTTTTTTTTTTTGGGCCTCGATTCTGGGTGTTGTAAGTCGTTTTTGCGATCCTGTATTGTTGGAGATGAAACGCTACGTTCTTACAAAGGATTTCTACTGTCAATCAATTTTGAAGTATATATAGTGCAAGATGTTCAGTGGACGGAAAACAAAATGCTAACGAACAGTGTGTGTGCACTTAATGAGTCATATCACCACCCAGATAAGATAATGGCTACCTGCCATTTAACGAGATGCACTGATAAGACGATATCTAAAAGCATGAACCGGACAACTTGAACGCATATAATCTTGACTTAAAAGGCGTAAAAAGTAAATAACAAAACATAATACAAACTCCTTAATTCAGTTCCGCGATGCAACCTACGTACATTTGGTACAAAAAACAACCATTCCAACTTAACTATCGAACGGGAAAAGATGTAGACAAACAAATCACCATGATGGTTCATATCGAAGATGGGGCACAAATGCCTTTAAAAATGGCAAACTCGCCCTCAGTTCCAGAGCAAACAGATCAACCTCGGCCTCGACCTCCACCTGTCACCAAATTCAAAACATAAGTTGCTTATTATTGTAGAAATTACATATTCAGCTGTCTATGAAAATTGGCAAAGGATAATTTTATTGGTATATCATCCTATAGTATTCTCGGAGTTTCAGAGTGCAAGAGACTAAGAGGCAATATGTTGATCCACAAAGCCGCAATTCCATTTGGTGACTCTGAACAAAGAGGAAATACTGTATAAGAATGGCTAAAGAAATTTCTTTTATATTTGCACATACCTCTGTTACCACCAGTCTTTCCACCAGGTCCGCCCCTGCCCCGGCCTCCACCTGCACCTTTAGCACCTCCATCATCTAGTCCACGGCCAATTCCTTTTGTTTGCCTTCCACCAGGACCATCCTCTCTACCTCTTCCTCTGCCACGCCCTACCCCTGGTGGTTTACGATCTGAAGAAGCCCCAAGTTAAAAAGGTAACTTTATTTTTTTTTTTGGGAAGAACAAAGGTCAAAGACAACTCAAACACAAGTGCAAAGAAAACTAGAAACATACACAAAGAGAAAAAGGGGAAAGGAAGCACATTGCAAAATAGAGAGAAAATCTAAATTACTTAAATCCAAGCATGATATTTTATGGTGATTGCACAGACAATAACCAGTCATTGGAACCAAAACATTCAGACAAAGTAATAGAAACTTGATTCTTAAAACTCCTAGATGCATAACAATCGAAAAATATATTTTCTCTGCAGATTGATCTTCTCTTTTAGGGGAAACCAGAGAGAGAGTTTCTGGATATTAAAAAGAGAGGGAGAGGGAGAGAGAGTAAATCATACCAGAGCGACTCTTGGTTTCTTCTTGAACTTTATCGATCACCTGAAATGGAAAGGTAATAGTCCAGATTAATAAATTAGCCACTTAAATTTTCAAAAGAAATGGAAACCGAACAAACAATGAGAAAAACCAAATTCCATAAATTAGAAAGTACTGGCTTCCCCTTATTTGGGAGATTCAAAGAACCACAGTAGATCTGGATATCTGAGAACCAAGAAAAACTATTACCAAAAAGATTTTATTAAGATCATCATTCAAGTACCATTAAATGTGTCTAAAGATGATCCAGAGACGATCACAATATGAATCATTTCCATTTTTGTAAATATTAGGTGGGAGTTTTAGATGAACGCCATTGCAAAATTAACCCTAATTTCGACCAAATGGAAGAGTTATGTCTTTATTGGTTGGTGACTTCTAGGAGACAAACCAGTAAAACAACTAGGTTTCAACAAAGAAGACTGTAAATGAACAATATAAAGAAAGCATAACCAAACGTCTGTTAATGCTTTTAACAGAAATCACGAAAAACATGAAAATCCAAATAATAATCCATTAATGAATTAAAACTATAGAGAAATTCAATCTTTTAAGCAATGGGAAAAACAACAAGAAATAACGGAACATGTGGGCATAGGTCATACCTCGTCTGGAACTCGAAGATATTTGATTGTATTCCCCCTAATGTAGCATTCAGGCATTCTCCAAAACCTATCCCCATCCTACATCAGAAGTCCAATTAAACTAAGTCATGATGCATAGGAGAGATTAAAGGACAGAGAACAGGGAACAATAAAAGTAAAAAAATTATAATAGCATATGGTTACCTTGGAAGTACAGATGACTTCACGGAGATGGATGTTCATCCAAGTATCGCAATTGACTAAATGTCCATTGTAAGTCTCCCCATTTTTCAGTTCGACCAACTGGAAAAACACATACCCATTAAAAATCACAAATTATAACCCACAAAAGAAAATAGTCAAACAAGTAAATAAAAAAAGAAATTACACCAAATGAGAATTTTCAGCTTATCTCAGAAACTGAGAACAAATTTCTTACCATAGGATGGCCCTGAGCAGTTTTAAGTAGAGAGAGAGGAAGCTGCAAAGACCCAAAAAAAAAAATTGATTTAATTAAAAAAAGAAAAGCACAATAAAAGGGCTTCGAACTACATTAGCAGAAACCCAGAACCACCCTAAACCCTCATTTGGGCGTAGGTAAATATAGATTTGGCTTCTCAAACTTTCTATTTTGCATCTATATTGACTTCTTGAAGGGTAAAAGAAAGAAAGAGCAGAGGATGACTTTAAAGACGTAAACAGAACACAAGGCGAAAACTTCACTAGTTTAAGCCCCGAATGAATAAGAAAATACTTAAAAATACGACTTTTTTTTTCTGATTGTTTTCCATATTTTCTAGAGAACCAAACAGCGGGCAAAGGAAGTTGAGAAAGTAACTCACCATCTTTCTAGGGCAATAACAGGGCAGACACGAGCGACCTGCGAAAGCTAATTGAAATTAGAACGTTAACAGGAGAGCAACAAAACCACCATATAATGGGGTTATTTCTCTGACCCCCCAGTAGATTTTACGAAAACTTTAACTCCAATCTTTTTCTAAACTAACAATCACCCCCTAATTTTTTAACAGACGTTAAAACAAAATTTTATAAATTAGAAAATATCATTTCTACCCTCCAATCCTTTTCCCCATCTCCCTCCTCTTCTCCCACCCGCAAGCCCACTTCCTTCTCCTCCATTTTTTTTTCTTTTCTTCTCATCTCCCACCCGCAGCCCACTTCCTCTTCTCCATCTTTTTTTTTTCTTCTTTTCTTCACCATCTCCCTCACTAGCCCCCTCTTCTCCATCCAACTGTAATGGAACAAGCTCATTTAAACTTGGTGGAAAGTTTCCAGCAATCAAATTGGAGTTCAAGTCAAATTCTGACAACCAGATAATTCTTCCGRTATGCTTCCAGTCAAGCGGTTCGACCCGAGATCTAAGAAGTTGAGATTCTTCAAATACCCAATCTCCGGAGGAATGAACCCGGTCAACTTGTTACTGCTGCTGAAAAAATTAATTAAAGAAGAGCAGCTGCTAATCTCTGGGGGTATAATGCCAACGAGATTGCTGGAGAGAAGCAATCGTTTGTTGAGTTTCTTGACATCGAAGATTCCTCTAGGAATGGGACCCGTCAATCCATTTTGAGAAAAATCAACAGCTTCCAGGCTCTGATATTTGGAAATAGACGCTGGAATCTCGCCTTCAAGCTTATTGCGCCACAAAAATAGAAGAGCTAGATTTGATAAGTGACATAACTCGGAAGGGATTGTACCTGTGATCTGATTGTTGTCGAGCTCAATATGGGTCAGCTTCTGACAATTTCCTACTTGAGCCGGAATTTTTCCCGAGATTTGGTTTACCCTAAGTTGAAGTTCTTGTAGTGATGTGAGATTGCCAAATGTCTGAGGTCATTGAAAAAATGATGTTTGACATTCTTATG